>JAQZBX010031014.1:0-26527 GCA_029593785.1 Cabassous unicinctus
AAAGATTTATTTATTTATTTATTTATCCCTCCCTTGCTGCTTGTGCTTGCTGTGTCCATTCGCTGTGTGTCTTCTCCATGTCTGCTTATCTCCCCCTTGCTGTGAGGTCCCGCTGCATCAGCCCACCGCGCCACGCGGGCTGGCCTGCCCTCACAAGGAGGCCCCGGGAAGCGAACCAGGGGCCTCACACATGGTAAACGGGAGCTCTATCCATTGAGCCACACCCGCTTCCCCTAATCATAACTTAATCATGCCCAGATTAACAGATCAGTTTACAAGCATGATCCAATTATATTTTTGGAATTCATAATTGCATCAAACTGCCCAACTGCAACAGCTTCTATGTTCTTTTTTTAATTTGTAACATTTTAATTTTGTATATTAGCAATGACTGTACACTAATATACACTTCATCCTAATCAAATATAAATACACAATCTCAAAAGATGCAAAATGCAAGATCTACACAATGTGACTAGAACCAAAAATGTGTGTAAGGGAATTCTCTGTGAATACACTGCACTGTTTTCAAAATGTAGGGAGAGAAACAGGCAGGAAGCCCATATTTGTGGACTAGGACAGTAGGACCTGAACTGTGTTCAGTTAAGGCCTCGATGAATCTGAGTTTGAAAAGCATAATGCCATATGGAGGGGAATTTTCCAAACCAGTTCTACGTCCTTTTGACATATCTCCCATCATTTCTGAGCATTTGCTGGCTTTCTGTCACAAGATATCCCAAGCTTACCTTGTACTAATTGCTTATTGGGATGCTTCTTCTCCCAGACCCTTTCAGTAGACAGAAAGGTAGTATGTATGTATGTTTGTACGTGTGTGCATGTATGCATGTACATGTAGTATACATACACATATATGTATATGGTACACACTCACATATATATATATATGTCCATACCAATATTTATTTCTATCTTTATCTACATGTATTAAAAACCCTGAGCTCATACTGATACCTTGATTTCCAGTCCAGCATCATTGGGTTCATTCTAGTTTTATTCCTTTCTGTGTTTGTACCTCTCCTCCCCAACAGTGAGAAACTTAGCTCTAACCATCTGTGGCAATTTGATATAGTTATGAATTCCAAAGATAGATATGGATTATGTTTGTAAACTGGTCTGTTCCTCTGGACATGATTAAATTATGATTAGGGCTTTGATTAGGCCACGTCAGTAGGATGTTAGGGGCGGGGACTCAGAGATAAAACTACATGGCAGAACAGAGGAGTTAGCTGGAGTTTTGATGTTGGAGTTTTAATGCTGGAGCCCAGGGAAGCAAGCACACAGAGGAGCTTGGTTGTCAGGAAGGAGAGACGGGCCCAGGAAGAGACGAGCCATCCACCTGATAGTCTACAACTGGCCTTGTGGAGCGAAGCAAGTTAAGCTTAGAGAGAGCCAAGCCCCAGGAAGAGAGGTGCCCTGTGAAGAGGCGCAAGCCTAAGCCCGGAGAGCGGCAAGCCCTGGGAAGAGAGGAACCCAGGAATCCTGAACCCTAGTAGACTTCAGCAGCCATCTTGCGACAACACGTGGCCACAGACTTTGGTGAGGGAAGTAACTTATGCTTTATGGCCTGGTAACTGTGGACTTCTACCTCAAATAAATATCCTTTTATAAAAACCAACAGATTTCTGGTAATTTGCATCCGCATCCCTTTGGCTGACTAATACACCATTCTTAAAATATGTTTAGTTATTTGATTTGTTACCAATTCTGCATCACTGCCACCAACCCCTCCCTCATCCAAAACTGCCCTTTGGATTTTGACTTCTCACACCGGCTAGACTCCTGTGAATACCCTCTTCCCCCTGTTTGGGCTTCGTCACCAAAGGCCAGGATGGGCTTCTACAGGGTGCCCTCCTTGCCCTGCTTGGGCTCTGAAACCCCACCCTGGCCTTCCCGCACCCCCATATAGATGCTTTCCTCATCCTGCTCAGGCTCTGACACCCCACCACAGAACACTGCCCCTGCACAGGAACACCCCCTTATCCTGGTTCACCTCCAAATCCCCAGGATGGGCCACCTGGCTTTGGGTGCACTCCCTGTGCTGACCCCCTCCAAATGCTCTCCTTACTCTGGACAGCCTCTTCGCCCCACCCCGGGCAGCCCTCCTCATGTGGTTCCGGCTCTGACACTGAGCCTGGACCACACTCTCACATGGACCACACTCTCACATGGAAGCCCTCCTCACACTGGCAGGCAGAGAAATCAAGGCTGATCACCTCAGCCCAGCTGAGGCTGGTCTATGTCCAGTTTCCTTTACTCCCAGGAATATAGTCTCTTCATGGTTTCAACTGAAGGTGAATTCTGAACTCTGATAAATGTCTCATCATAAATGTGAGACTGCCAAAATCTCTGCTTGCCTTTTTAGCCCCTTAGGAACTTCCTGTTCATTTTCTTGGAGTCTCATGAGCTCAATTTAAGCATCAGCAGAAGCCTTGAAAGAGGATCATAAATAGAATTTTAGGCTCACTTCTTCACAGTTCCCTTTTTTTCTGGGATCTTGACCCTGCAAATTCTGACCACCTATGTAGCCCAGAACTCCAATTTTTATTTCCCCAGCTAAGTCAACTTTCTGAAGGTTCTAGGCTGCTGCTTTATATTCAGCCTAAAGAGCTAGAACTGTGAATTTGAAAATGCCCTGAGGCGGGAAAGCTACTAGGTATACGGAACACAATTCAATGCACTCCCCTTTCTTCCTGATATTGGTCTTTTGTCTTAGCTGTCTAGCTTACTCTCCAATGCTTTTAAACAGCTTTCATAAAACAGTTTTTTAAATCCATTTTTCATAATGAGTCTCAGTGGGAGAATAAATCTGATATTAGCTGCCCCGTCATAGCTAGCAGCAAAAGTCTGTATTTGTGTTTTGTTTTGTTTTGGTTTGGTTTTGATTAAACGTTTCTTTAAGTTGGTAAGCCAAGAGGTTCACCATCTGATTTGGGAGCAGGGGATAGGAATGGAGTGTGTGTAGACAACCATCCTTTTAAAGTAATTGCCTATTTAAGTACAAGAGGAAATTAGCTGTATTCTGTTCCTCTCTAGAAAGAGGCTGCCAGACTCTGGTAACATGAAATCAGCCATCCTAAAACAGCATCCTCTGTACCCGAATGGATTCAGATGTGAGAGGAAACAGTTTCCCTTAGCAGATCAGCCCATTTGTTCCATTTATCAAGTCTTCTAATGTATTGTAAAATTTAGAAATTTCGAATTAGGGTTACAAAAATCAGAGCTTATGGGAAGCGGGTGTGGCTCAATCGATGGAGCCCCCGTTTACCATGTGGGAGGCCCCGGGTTCGCTTCCCGGGGCCTCCTTGTGAGGGCTGGCTGGCCCGCGTGGTGCTGTGGGCTGATGCAGCGGGACCTCACGGCAAGGGGGAGATAAGCAGACACGGAAAAAACACACAGCGAATGGACACAGCAAACACAAGCAGCAAGGGGGGGATAAATAAATAAATAAATCTTAAAAAAAAAAAAATCAGAGCTTATTTTAAATGTTTATATTTAACAAATTGACCTTTTAAAAACACAAAACATATACAATTCTTTACATTGTGCTAGTCACTTGATACAAGAATCATAAGCGTATTGATTCACAGTACGCTACCAGCACTGGTGTCCACTAAGGGGCCACAAGTTTCAAGTTGTAAGAAGGACAGCTTTTTCCTTCACCCTTATCAGTGTACCTTGTGAATAAAGAGATATCCTCATATGGATATAACATCCACATTCTAAATGTGAATGTTAACCTGTGACATGTGAGCTGCTGGCCAGGGCAGCCGGTAACTGGGAGAACTGTCCCAAAGAAACAGAGGTGAGAAGGTGCTGACTGTGAACTTGCCCCTGAAGGAAAAGAATTAAGGTATTTAAAAATTACTAGCTTTGAAGCTTTTTAATAGGCTGCCCTCACACCAGAAGGCATATAGATAATTAAGTTAACATCTGTGTCCATTATGAACCATCCCAGTCAGTGCAGGACAGTGCCGTCTAGTGGGCAGGGCATGGGCTGTGAGTAGGACTGAGGTCTACATCCCAGGTCCACCCACATTCACAGACTGTGTGACCTAGAGAAGGTTGTATAACCTACATGGGATTGTTTCCCCAGCTGTAAAGAGAAATTAATATCTATCTTCCAGGGTTTTTGTAGGAATTAAATGAGACAATGGTATAGGGAAACACAATTTAGTGAATATTTTCAAAGATTGTTTAAACTGTGTGAACACAGTGTCTGGAATATCTGTTCCATATATAGAATACTCTCATTTTCTACAATGTCTGGCAAATAATTCAATAGTCTCATTCGGTAAAAAGGCTATATGTAACATACACATATAAACAGCTTTCCTGAACATGAAATAATAAAGATATGGAAGAGTCTTGAGGATTTTCCTCGCTGAATCTCTTCATTTCATATATGGGGAAACTGAGGACTAGGAGGTAAGGTGCCTGCCCAAGGTCACCTTATTGGTTACTAGCAAAGCTCACCTGGCATGTAGGGACTTTCCTCGCACTGTGTCCATACTGACCATGTTCACTTGGGGGTCTAGTCTCTTAGCTGGCACTTCTTCTCTTCTGTCTCATTTTAATGGCCAAAGCAAGTCGCAAGGCCAGCCCAGATTCAAGGCTGGGGAAATGGACTCCACCTCCTGGGGGAGGAGATACAAAGTCACATTGCAAAGGGCATGGATGGAAAAAGGGTGAAGAATTGAGGGCATGTTTGCAGGAGCTCCAACAAAAAGTAAATGTCTTCAATGGTGCTGATCTAGTCTCTGAACAAAAGCAGCCATGGGTTTCACACAAAAACAAGCATTATGCGTGCCTTTTGACTTCCTGTAAAGTGTGGCGAAGCCCTGGGAACATGGTTCAGTGAGAACCTACCTAGTGCCTTTTGTGAGCTCAGCACTGTGTGGGGTGCTGAATTGCTGCAGGAATCAGTGACCTGACCCTGCGGGCTCCAGAGCAAGATAAGATACACCAGGGAGCAATCATGAGACAGTGAGTGGCAGTGATTGGCAAGGGACCCAACGTGGGCAGGAAGAAGTGTGAGCAGCCTAAAAACAGGGCAGCAAAGCCTCCCGGAAGGAGATAAAATTTACTACAAGCAGGGAAAGGTGGATAGGACTTAGCCAGAGACAGGGAGAGGAGAAATATTATCTGTGGGAAATAGCATGATAAAAAGTGCAAAATCAGGGAGTGAGCCTGAGTTGCTGGGGGAAGGTAGATGGAATTTAAGATAGAATGACAGGGTGAAGACAGATATTAGAAACCTTTCCTCCAGCATGACTGGGACATAATGAGGTAGTTGGAATTGTAGCCTTGTGAGGGACCTGGAGAAGGACAAATCTGGTGGTATCTGTGAGGTGGGGCTGGAGAACTTCAGAAGCAGAGAGACCAATGAGAAGCCTTCTCTACCATCGAGTGGGGTGGAAAGGGAGTTGGACAGTGGGCATCTAAAAAGAAAAATGCAAAGGCTCGTTTGAAGGGAGAAAATAACGGGATGTGGAAACTTTGTTACTTATGTTCAGACACTGATAGCAAACTATCAATATAAGATAATTCCATGTTTAATGATTTTGAACACATATGTTGTAAAATTGGAGGTTCTTTTCTTCTGGTTATCTCTACTCTTTTATCCTAAATTCAACTATCTTTGTTACTTGTTGGTATACAAATTTTTTCAGCTTATTTTTTTTTTTCCTAAAAAAATTCCAGGGCAAAAGTAGATCAAAAATACACATGAGGGAAGTGGGTGTGGCTCAGTGGATGGAGCCACCGTTTGCCATATGGGAGGCCCGGGTTCGCGTCCTGAGGCCTCCTTGTGAGGGCACGCTGGCCTGAGCGGTGCGGTGGGCTGATGCAGCAACCTCACGGCAGGAAGCGGGTGTGGCGCAATGGATAGAGCACCCGTTTACCATATGAGAGGCCCCGGGTTCGCTTCCCGCACCTCGTGCGGCGCCGTGGGCTGATGCGACCTCACAGCAGGGGGGAGATGAGCAGACACAGAGAAGACACGCAGCGAATGGACACAGCAGCACGGGCAGCAAGGGGGGTATAAATAAATAAAATAAATAAATCTTTAAAAAAAAAAATACACATGAGCAAAGTTCACTTTTGAAATTTCTGTATTTGTTACTGTTCCTCTGTGACACTTAAAACCAATTCTATGCAGATCCAATATTTATATTCTAGATTCATATTGTCCAATATTTAAGCCACTATTGAGTACTTGAAGTGTGGCTAGTCCAAATTGAGATGTGCTGAAAGTGTAAAATATACACTAGATTTCAAAGTCTTAGTACAAAAAAGAACGTATAATATCTTTCATAATTTTTATATTGATTGTTGAAATGATTATGTTTTGGATTTATTGGGTGAAATAAAATATACTACTAAATTAATTTTATCTGTTTCTTTTGCTTTTTCAAAGTGGTTACATTTGTGACTCGCCTTATATTTCTATCGGGCAAGATTATTCCAAACACTGCATTTTGACCAGAAATATTATGATATGGTATGGCCGATACTGAATTTAAGGACATTAACAGGTGGAGAGATTTTGCATGTCCAATGAAAGGAAAAGTTGTTCCGTGCATTTCTGTTTTCTTAATAGTCTGAATCTGTGCTTCAGTGACAAATTGTATAAATATCTTGAAGGACATGCTATATTATCTGCTTTCAAAGATAGGTAATTATATGGTTATGATTTCTTTTCCCATAGGGGAGGGAATATGGAAGGAAATTGCAATAAAATTTTCCATTAAAAAGTTTTAATAAATATTTTAGATTATTATCAAAGTATGGTAAATTAAGGTGCCTGCATCATTTTAGCACTAATTTTCAAAATCTAAGTGCAGCTAGCTATAGGCGCTTACTGAACAGGTGTTGGCTTTTGTTGTTTTTGTTATTGTCATTGTTTAATTGTCTCTCAAGTGCTTTTTAATCTACAGCTGTCCCCTTAATACTGATAATTCTTTTTTCTCCATGACATTGATTTTTTAAATATTTTAAGTCAATTACCTTTTAGAATACCATATACAAGGTCCTTGAACTTGTCCTGTTAGCCCATGAATTTCTGAAAAATGGAGATCAGGCCACACATTTTAGTAAGAATACGTAATAGATGATGTTGTGTACTTCATATGGCATCATATTAGGAAGCACAATTATCAAGTTTTTCGATAATTAATGATGCTAAATTTGAGCACCAGTTTAAGGTGGTGATTGCCAGACTAATCCATTGCAAAGGTATATTTTTCCATGTGCAATTAAATTAATAAGTGATCTGATGATCATCTGGTTTCCTAATAATCTTTCACCTAATGGTTGTAGCATCTATTGCCAATCCTTGCCTGGATCGATTATTTCATTAGTAGTTGCAAAATGGTGACTTTCTAATTCTGTAATTCCTTTCACATCTATTAGCTGGCACTTTTCTGTAAAGAAACAATTTTTTCTCTTTTTCTCTCCTTTTTATTATCTTGAGTTCATGGATTTTAATTTACTCACTATATTACAATCAATTACAGTCGTTATTCTTTTTTTTTCTATTTCACAGGTTTTATCTTTTTCATTTTTTTTAAACAATTTATTGAAGTATATCATTCATACATGAACATACATAAACTATAAGTGTTCAGTAAACATAGTGAACTTACAAAACAAACATGCATAACATCATACAGGGCTCCCACACATCACTCCCCCACCTCCCAAACACCCCGCACTGTTGTGAAACACCTGCCAACAAATCATGAAAGAGCATTGTCAAAGTATCACCACTAATTATAGCCTGTATCTTCCTCCCTTATACATTTTTTAAGGATTTATTTATTTACTTTTATCCATTTTTACCCTCCCCCCCCATTTTTGCTGTTTCTATGTCCATTCGCTGGGCAACTCTGTGTCCATTTCCTGCCCTCTCTTCTCATCCTTCTCCTTCTGTCTTCACCGGGATTCGATCCTCAGAAACTCCGATGTGGGAGAGAGGTGTCCTACTTCCTGTGCCACCTTAGTTCCTGGTTTTTCAGTGCATCTCGTCTTGGCTCTCCCTTGTGTCACTCTCCTGTTACGTCATCATCTTGCTGCATGGCGCGCGGGGCCTAGCGGTGCACCCACGCGTGGGGCCTGGTGGCCCATGTACCTTCTATATTTTTCTTTTTTTAATTTTTACTGGGAGGTCCCGGGAATCGAACCCAGTTCCCTCCATATGGGAGATGGATGCCCAACCACCCGAGCCACATCTGTCCCCCTGTTATATCTCTTAAGGTTGACCAAAAATACCCAAAGTTACAGTCTTTTCCCATACGGGATGGTCATATAATAAATCAGGCTTCATTTATCACCAGCATTCCAAAAACCAGACCTAGGTTGAAAAACTAGGTCTGGGGACACATGCATGATTTCTAATATAGTGAATGTTTAGCCTACCTTGATATCACAAAATCAGGACAGCGAGAATATTCGCATAGTCATTATTCTTTTTGATGCTCAAGTTGTCCCAAATTTGGCCAGTGTCTTTTAGATACGTTCCATCATTCTTTGAGTACGTCCTCACTTTCAGACACAATGAAATGTCCTAGACTCACCTTGTACCTTCTCTGCTCCACATTGGGTCCCCTTTAGTGAAGAAGTATATTTAGAAGCCAGGATCTGGACACTAGGTGGGCTCAGTGCTATTAGGATCTCTCAGTAACAGTTTGTTTGTTTGCTTGTTTATTTGTTTGTTTTAAATGAAATATAATTCACATACCAAAAAAACAAAACAAATCACTTCACACTTTAAAAGTATGCAATTCAATGGTCTTTGTATGTTCACAGAGCTGTGCATCCATCACCACTATCTAATTCCAGAACATTTTCATCACCCCAAATAGAAATCTATACTCATTAGCAATCATTCCCATTCCCTCCTCTACCCAGTCCCTGGCAACCACTAATCTGTCTCTCTCTCTTTGCCTATTCTGGACATTCCATATAAATGGAATCCCATGATATGTGGTCTTTTGTGTCTTTTACCTAGTATAGTGTGTTCAAAGTTCATCCATGTCATAGTATGTATCAGTACATGGTTTTGCTCCCTTTATTAGAGAAGTTGTGGGTTTACAGAAAAATCGTGCATAAAATAAAGGATTCCCATACCCCATCCCACCACCAGCACCTTGCATTGGTGTGGAACCTTTGTCACAATTGATGATAGCACATTTTTATAATTGTACTATTAATTAAACTTCATGGTTTAACTTAGGATTCACTGTGTAGTGTAGCTCCATTTTTTTTTTAATTTTATTGTTACCGCAGATACAATCTAACATTTCCTTTTTTAATCATATTCAGATACATATTTCAGTGCTTTTAATTGCATTCACAATGTTGTGCCACCATCACCATCATCCAATACAAAAACATTTCCATCATTCCAAATAGGACTTTGTACATTTTAAGCCTTAACTTCCCATTCCCTATCCCACCCTGTCGCCTGGTAACCTAGATTCTGATGCTATGAGTTTGTTTATTCTAATTGTTTCAAATAAGTAAGATCATACAATATTTGTCCTTTTATGTCTGGCTTATTTCACTCAATATGACGTCTTCAAGGTTCACCCATATTGTTGCTTGCATTAGGTCTTCATTCCTTTTTACGGCTGAATAATATTATCATTTTATATATATACCACATTTTATTTATCTTTATTGGTTAATGGACATTTGGGTTGCTTCCACTTTTTGGCAATTGCGAATGATGCCGCTATGAACATCGGTATGCAAATATCTGTTCGAGTCCCTGCTTTCAATTCTTTTGGATATACACATAGTAGAGGGATTGCCGGGCCATATGGTACTTCATTGTTTTTGGTTTTGGTTTTGGTTTTGGCTTTTTTGTTTTTTAGGTATTGGGGCCAGGGATTGATCCTGGGACCTCTTATGTGGGAAGCCAGCACTCAACCACTGAGTCACATTGGGCCCCCTGAGTTGGTTTTTACATTTGTTTGCTTGTTGTTTTGTTTTTGTTTTTACGAGGCACCAGGACTGAACCTGGGACCTCCCATGTGGGAAGCAGGCGCTCAACTGCTTGAACCACATCTGCTCCCCATATGGTAGTTTTATACTTAACTTTCTAAGGAACCACAAAACTGTCTTCCACAGTGGCTGCACCATTTTATATAGCCACCAGCAATGAATGAGTGTTCCTATTTCTTCACATCTTCCCCAATACTTGTTATTTTCTGTTTGTTTGGTTTTTTTGTTTTTTTTTAATAGAAGCCTTTTTAATGGGGTGGAAATGGTAACTCATTGTGGTTTTGATTTGCATTTCCCTGATGGCTAATGATATTGAGCATTTTTTTCATGTACTTTCTGGCCATTTTCATATCTTCTTTGGAGAGATGTCTGCTCAAGTCTTTTGCCCATTGTTTTACTTGAATTGTCTGTCTTTTTGTTGTTAGGTTGAAGGATTTCTTTATATATACTGGATATCAATCCTTTATCAGATATGTGGTGTCCAAGTATGTTCTCCCATTGTGTAGTTTGTCTTTTTACATTCCTAATAAAGTCCTTTGAGGAACAAAAGTTTTTCTATTTAGATGAGGTCCCATTTATCTATTTTTTCTTTTGTTGCTTGTGCTTCGGGTGTAAAGTGTTAGGAAGTATTGCCTAACACAGGTCCTGAAGATACTTCCCTACATTTTCTTCTAGGAGTTTGATAGTTCTAGCTCTTATATTTAGATCATTGATCCATTTTGGGTTGATTTTTTTATACGGTGTGAGGTAAGGGTCCTCCTCATTCTTTTTTTTTTTTTTTTTTTCCAAATGGAGATCCAGTTTTAGAAGCACCATTTGTTGAAGAGACTATTCCTTCCAAACTGAGTAGCCACCTAGTCAAAAATCAATTGGTCATAAACATGAGGGTTGATTTCTGAGCTCTCAATTGGGTTCCATTGGTCTATATGTCTGTTTTTGTGCCAGTACCATGCTTTTTTTTCTTCATTAAAAAATTTATTGAAGTATGTCACTCATATATGAACATACATAAGCAATAAGTATATAGTTTTAAAGTTGTGAGCTTACAAAACATAACTTCATACAGGGCTTCCATACATCATCCCACCAAAAATACCTGGCATTGTTGTGAAATATTTGTGACAAATTATGAAAAAGCATCATCAAAGTATTACTACTAACTATAGTTCATATCTTATATTTGGTGTGTTTTTACCCAAATCCACCTTTGTTTACAAACCGTATAATTTATCTAAAGTGTAAAATCAATGGCTTTTGGTATAATCACCGAGTTGTGCATTCATCACTTCAATCACTATTAGAGCGTTTTCATTACTCAAAACAACAACAACAACAACAAATAAACCACTATCATACCCATAGGTTAGCATTACTAATTACAAATCCTATGATGTGCTTTCACCATTTCTATTCATCTCTAAACATTTGCAAACAACTTTCTATCAATTCTGCACAGATTAAACCTCAGCTTTCCATTCTCTAACCACATTCTTTTCTCTGGTGACTTATATTCTAGCTATTAACTCCATGAGTTAACTCATTATCTTTAGTTCACAATAGTGAAATCATACAATATATGTTCTTTTGTGCCTGGCTTGCTTCACTCAACATAATGTCCTTCAGGTTCACATGTTATCATATGCTTCACAAATTCATTTCTTCTTACAGCTGCATAATATTTCATCATGTGTATATACCACAGTTTGTTTAGCCATTCATCAGCTGATGGACACCTATGTTGTTTTCAACTTTTGGAAATTGTGAATAATGTCACAACTGATGTTGGAACATTGGTATTCAGATGTCTGTCCATGTCACTACTCTCAATTCTTCTGTGTATATACCTAGTAGTGGTATTGTCCAGTCACATAGTAGATCTATATCTAACTTCCTTAGGAACTGTCAAACAGACATCCAGAGTGGCTGTACCATTATACATTCCCACCAACAGTGAATAAGTGTTCCTATGTCTCCACATCTTCTCCAACACTTTTAGTTTTCTGTTTTATTAACAGTGACCGTTCTAGTAGGTGTGAAATGGTATCTCATTGTAGCTTTGATTTGCATTCCCTAATAGCCAGTGATGTTGAACAACTTTTCATGTGTTTTTCCACCATCTTTATTTCTTCTTGAGAAAAATATATATTCAGGTCTTTTGCCCATTTTTTAATTGAATGGTTTGTCTTTTTATTGTTGAGTTGTAGCATCTCTGTATATATCATGGATGTTAGACCCTTGTTGGATGTATGATTTCCAAATATTTTTTCCCATTGAGTAGGTGGCCAGTTACCCTCTTCACAAAGTCCTTTGAGGTGCAGAAACATTTAATTTTGAGGAGGTCCCATTTATCTATTTTTTCTTTTATTGCTTGTGCTTTGGGTGTAAGATCTAAGAAACCACTACCTACCACAAGACCTTTAAGATATTTATCTATATTTTCCTCTAGTAGTTTTATTGTCCTGGCTTTTATGTTCAGGTCTTTGATCCATTTTGAGTTGATTCTTGTATAGGGAGTGAGAGAGGGGTCCTCTTTCATTCTTTTGAGTATGGATATCCAGTTCTCCCAGCACCATTTCTTGAGCCGACTGTTCTGTCCCAGAAAAGTAGACTTGATAGGCTTATCAAAATTCCGTTGAAGACTTCCAGGAAGATGGCAGATTAGAAAGACAAGGGACTCTCTTCTCTCCCAGAAAAATAGCAAGAGAACAGGTAGAAATAGCCTGGAAAAAATTTTTTTCTAGGGTTTAGGACACCAGGAGGAGGCTGGACACTGCCCAGAAGAAAGAGGGGCACAGGAAAAGAATCTCACAGGAAAGACTGAGTGGAAGCTGCAGCTGCAGCCACTGGCACCCTTCCCCCACTCTATGAACAGACAATTTTGAAATCTGGCCTCAGCCAGCAGCTACAGACAAAGGAGGATGCAGGGATCCACCTCCCCAGGAAAGGGGAGAGAGGGATGCAGCCTAAGGCTGATTCAACTTTTGGCTCACAGATTTAGTCTGCTGCATCCAATGAGCCTTTTCATGCTGGGTGGGGCCATGCCATTGCTTGCCCTGGGAGCCAGCAGGGGATTAAAGAGATCCAACACTCCCAATCAACCTCCCTACTGACTAGCACTAGTGGTTGAGGATGCAGAGGGGAGAGGAATTATTTTGTACCAGGGAGAAGGGAGGGGGTTGCCAGCAAAAGTTGGAGAACTGCCTCTAAGAAAGTTTGAATTGTGAGGCTGTTAGCCTCTAGGCAGGATCTTCTGTCACATTGATCCTGTCTGAGTTGCAATGAAAAAACTTGAACAGGCTTTGAACTGAGAGGGCTGTTGAAAAGCACTGTCTGCCGGTCGACCAAAGAAGTGCATGTGAGGAAATTAAAAGTAAATAAGTAAGAGAGGCTTTTTCTGACCTTTACAGGCTCCCTACCCAAGGCCTTTGGAAATGGGTCTGCAACCCATTACTGGGTCCAGGGCCCAGCTTTGAGCAACCAACAGGGACAATCCTAAAGACCCAGAACAGGTTGAACCAAGAATCACAGAACAGCAGTAACGCACAGACTCCCACCACAAAATCCCCATGAAAGAGAGAGAAATTGAGCATCTAAGTAAACTCACCATCCTAATCAGAAGCCTAGACATCAGCAAAAATTACAAACCATACTAAGAAAATGGAAGAAATGGGCCAAGCAAAGAAATATATCAAAGCCCCAGAAGAGATGCAGGATTTGAGACAACTAATCAACAAGATTCACACAAATTTCCAAAATCAAATAAATGAGTTGAAATGAAAGGGGGGAAGTTGACCCCAAAGAAATAAAAAAGATCATAAGAGGATATTATGAGTAACTGTATGCCAACAAACTAGACAATCTAGATGAAATGGGCAAATTCCTGGAAATGCACAAAACACCTACATTCACTCTACAAGAAATATAAGAACTTAACAAACCAATCACATTTTTTAAGTAGGTACTGGGGATTGAACCCAGGACCTCATACATGGGAAGCAGATGTTTACCCACTGAGCTACACCTGCTTCCCAAAAAAGTTGTTTTCTTCATTTGTTTTTAGGAGGAACTGGGGATCAAACCCCAGACCTTGTACATGGGAAATAGTGCTCAACCACTTGACCTACACCTGCTCCAATCACAATTAAAGTGATTGAATCACTTATGAAAAATCTCCCAACAAAGAAAAGTCCAGGAACAGATGGCTTCATAGGTGAATTCTATCAAGCATTTCAAGAAGAATTAATACCAATTCTGTTTAAACTCTTCCAAAAAATTGAAGAGGAGGGAAAATTATCCAATACATTTTATGAAGCCAACATCACCCTAATACCAAAGCCAGATAAAGATACTACAAGAAAAGAAAATTACAGACCGATCTCTCTAATGAACATAGATGCAAAAATTCTCAACAAAATACTTGCAAATAGAATCCAAGAGCATATCAAAAGAAATATACACCACAACCAAGTAGGATTTATTCTTGGTATACAAAGGTGGTTCAACATAAGCAAACCAATGAATATAATACACCACATTAACAAATTGAAAGAAAAAACAAACATGACCATCTTGATTGATGCAGAAAAAGCATTCAACAAAATCCAGCATCCTTTCTTGATAAAAAACACTTTGAAAGATAGAAATAGAAGGAAAATTCCTCAATATGATGAAGGGCATATATGAAAAACCCACAGCCAACCTCCTACTCCATGGGGAAAGGTTGAAAGCTTTCCATCTAAGATCAGGAATGAGACAAGGATGCCCACTGTCACCACTGATATTCAATATTGTGCTAGAAGTTCTACCTAGAGCAATGAGACAAGAAATAAATAAATAAAAGCCATCCAAGTAGGAAAAGAGGAAGGAAAACTCTCTCTATTTGCAGATGACAAGATCCTATATTTAGAAAAATTTGTAATGTCTACAACAAAGCGACTTCAGCTAATAAACAAGTTTAGCAAAGTGGCAGGATACAAAATCAACAAGCAGAAATCATAATGTTTCTGTACACTAGTATTGAACAATCTGAGGAGGAAATCAGGAAAACAATTCCATTTCCAAAAGCAACATAAAGACTCAAATACCTAAGAATCAATTTAACCAAAGAAGTACAGGACCTATATGCAGAAAACTACAAAACAATGGTAAAAGAAGTTGATGAAGAACAAACAAATAGAAAGACATTCTGTTTTCATGGATCATGAAGATGTCAATCTTACCCAAACTGATTCATAGAGTCAATGCAATACCAATAAAAATTCCAACAGCTTACTTTACAGAAATAGAAAAGTCAATTACCAAATTTATTTGGAAGGGAAAGGGCACCCAAATAGCCAAAAGCATCCTAAAAAAGAGAGGCAATGTAGGAGGACTTTCACTGACTGATTTTCAAACATAGTACAAGGTTACAGTGGTCAAAACAACATGGTGTTGGCATACAGATAGACACATAGATCAATGGAATAGAATTAAGAGTACAGAAGTAAACCCTACCTTCTATGGCCAGCTGGTTTTTGACAAACCTACCAAGTCCATATTAATAGGACAAAACAGTCTCTTTAACAAATGGTGCTGGGAGAATTTGATATCCATACCCAAAAGAATGAAAGAGGATCCCTCTCTCACTCCCTATACAAGAATCAACTCAAAATGGATCAAAGACCTAAACATAAAAGCCAGGACCATAAAACTACTAGAAGAAAATGTAGGGAAATATCTTTAAGATCTTGTGGTAGGTGGTGGTTTCTTGGATCTTACACCCAAAGCACAAGCAATGAAAGAAAAAAATAGATAAATGGGTCCTCCTCAAAATTAAACACTTCTACACCTCAAAGGACTTTGTCAAAGGGTGAAAAGGCAGCCAACTCAATGGGAGAAAATATTTGGAAATCACATATCTGACTAGGGTTTAATATGCAGAGATGCTACGATTCAACAATAAAAGGACAAATTACCTGATTTAAAAATGTTCAAAAGACTTGAATAAATATTTGTCCAAAGAAGAAATACAGGGGGCAGATGTGGCTCAAATGGTTGGGCGTCTGTTCCCCATATGGAGGGACCTGGGTTTGATCCCTGGGACCTGCCAATAAAATAAAGAAAATATAGAAGGCGTGTGGGCGTGCCGTCAGGCCCCGTGAGTGGGTGAGCCCCCAGACCCCACGAGCGGGTGAGCCGTCTGGCCCCGTCAAACCAAGCAGCAAAATGATGATGTAACAGGAGAGAGATGCAGGGGACAGCCAAGATGAGATGCGCCGAAAAACCAGGAACTGAGGTGGCACAGGTGGCAGAATGCCTCTCTCCCACATTGGAGGTTCCCAGGATCGAATCCCGGTGAAGACAGGAGGAGAAGGATGAGAGGAGAGGGCAGGAAACAGACACAGAGAATTGCCCAACGAATGGACACAAAAACAGCAAAAACGGGGGAGGGGGGCTTAAAATGGATAAAAAGTAAATAAATCTTTTTTAAAAAAAGAAGAAATACAAATGGCGAAAAAAACATATGAAAAAATGTTCAATATCACTAGTGATTAGAGAAATGCAAATCAAAGCTACAATGAGATATCATTTCACATCCATTAAAATGGCCACTATTAAAAAGACAGAAAACAAGTGTTGGAGAAGATATGGAAAGAGAGGAACACTATTCAGTGTTGGTGGGAATGTACAATGGCACAGCCACTGTGGAGGACTGTTCCTAAAGAAGTTGAATATAGATTTGCCATGTGACCCAGCAATACCACTACTCGGTATATACCCAGAAGAGCTGAGAGCAGTGACACAAACAGACATCTGCACACAAATGTTTATAGTAGCATTATTCACAATTGCCAAAAGATGGAAACAACCCAAGTATCCATCAATCGATGAATGGATAAACAAACTGTGGTGAATATACACGATGGAATATCATTCAGCTGTAAGAAGAAATGAAGTCGTGAAGCTTATGAAAAGATGGATGAACCTGGAGGACATTATGTTGAGTGAAACAAGCCAGACACAAAAGAACAAATGCTGTATGATTGCGTTATTATGAACTAAATATATTGCATAAACTTATGGAGTTAATAACTAGAATATGGGTAACCAGAAAATAGATGAAGGTTAGAGAATGGAAAGCTGAGGGCTAACTTCTGCAGAATTGGTAAAAAAGGTTTGTGTTAATTTTTGGAAATGAACAGAAAAGGTGAAAGCACACAGCATAGTGTTTGTAACTAGCAGTGCTATTATATGGGTGTGACAGTGGTTGAAAGGGAAAGTCTAAAGTCATTCATTGTAGCAGTTTGATATTATTGAAGTAATATTGGATTGTGTTTCTAAACTGGTCTTTTCCTCTGGGCATATTAGAGTGTATTGGATTCAGAGGTTTTACTTTTGCTTGATTAAATAATGATTAAGGCTTTGATTGGGCCACGTCAGGAGGACATTGCATCCTCGCCCCCTTGATGGGCGGGACTCACAGAGAAACCATACCACAGAGAAGGGAGTTTGGAGTTTTAATGCTGGAGACCGGGGAAGTAAGCACACCATGGAGCTTGGTCATGAGGAAGGAGAGAAGGCCCCAGGAAAAGAGACAAGCCGTTCACCTGATAGTCTACAGCTGGCCTTGTGGAGAGAAGCAAGCCTAAGCCCAGAAAGAGGCAAGCCCGGGGAAGAGAGGAACCCAGGAAGCCTGAACTCTGGCAGACAGCAGCCTCTTGCTCCAATACATGGCCATAGACTTTGGTGAGGGAAGTAACACGCTTTATGGCCTGGTAACTGTAAGCTTCTACACAAAATAAATACCCTTTATAAAAACCAACTGATTTCTGGTATTTTGCATCAGCACCCCTTTGGCTAACTAATACAGTCATGTATATTACTAAAAGGAAAGCTAAAAATGTAACATGGGATTGTATAGCATAGTAAAACTGCATGTGAAATATGAATATGGGTAATATTGCATATATAAGACTGTTTTTCTTTGAAACTGAACAAATGTTATATATGTTAATGTTAGAAGATATTACTATCAGGCAAAAAAACCCAAAAAAAACATTATGCTACATGAAAAAAACCAGACACAAAGTACTACATCCTGTATGATTCTATTTATATAAAATGTAAATATAAATCAATTTATAAAGATGGGATTAGATTAGTGGTTATATAGGGCTGGGGAAGGATAGAGGGATTGAGGGGTGACTGCTAAGGGTTGTGGAGTTTATTTTTTTGGAGTAATGAAATTGTTCTAAAATTTTTCGTGGTGACAAATGCATAGCACTGTGATTATACTAAAATCAATTGATTATACACTTTGGGTAGATTGTATGGTATATGAATATGTCTCAATAAAACTGCTTTTTAAAAAATCAATTGACCATAGAGGTGAAGGTCTATATCTGAACTCTCAATGTGATTATATTGATCAATGTGTCTGTCTTTATGCCAATACCATGCTGTTTTATAAGACACTTCAAAGTCAGCTAGTGTGAGTCCTCCAACTTTGCTCTTCTTTTTTAGGATGTATTTTGGCTCTTTGGGATACTTTCCCTTCCAAATACATTTGGTAATTGACTTTTCTGTTTCTGCAAAGTAGACTGTTGGATGTTTGATTGGTATTGCATTGAATATATAAATCACTTTGGGTAGAATTGACATCTTCACAATGTTAAGTCTTCCAACCCATGAACATGGAATGTCCTTCCATTTGTTTCAGTCTTCTTTGATTTCTTTTAGCAGTGTTTTGTAGATTTCTGAATAAAGATCCTTTACATTCCTGGTTATATTAATTCCTAGATATATGAATCTTTTTCTTCCTAATGTAAATGGAATTTTTTTCTTGATTTCCTCCTCAGTTTGTTCATTACTAGCGTATAGAAATAGTACTGAATTTTGTGTGTTGATCTTGTATCCTGCCACTTTGTAAACTCATTTATTAGGTCTAATAGCTTTGTTGTAGATATTTCTGGATTTTCTAAATATAGGATTAGTCCATCTGTGAATAATGAGAATTTTACTTCCTCTTTTCAAATTTGGATGCCTTTTATTTCTTTATTTTGCCTAATTGCTCTAGCTAGAACTTCTAGCACAATGTTGAATAACAGTGGTGACAGTGGACATCCTTGTCTTGTTCCTGATGTTAGAGGGAAAGTTTCAACCTCTCCCCATTGAGTACGATATTGGCTGTGGGATTTTCATATATGCCCTTTATTATGTTGAGGAACTTTACTTCTACACCTAACTTTTGAAGTATTTATTATCAAGAAAGGATGCTGGATTTTGTCAAATGCCTTTTCTGCCAATTGAGATGATCATATGTTTTTTTTCCCTTTGGTTTGTTAATATGTTGTATCACACATTAACATGATTTTCTTATGTTGAACCACCCTTGCATGCCAGGAATAAAACCCATTTGATCATGGGGTATGATTCTTTTTTATATGCTGTTGAATTTGATTTGCAAATATTCTTTTAGAGAGATTCATCTGTAATTTTCTTTTTTGTGGTGTCTTTATCTGGCTTTGGTATTAGGGTGATGTTAGCTTCATAAAATGTGTTGGGTAATTTTCCCTCCTCCTCTTCAATTTTTTGGAAGAGTTTAAACAGGAGTGGTGTTAATTCTTCTCAAAATGTTTGGTAGAATTCACCTGCGAAGCCATCTGGTCCTGGACTTTTCTTTGTTGGGAGATTTTTGATGACTGATTCCATTTCTTTAATTGTGATTGGTGTGTTGAGTTCCTGTATTTCTTATAAAGTCAATGTAGGTTATTTATGCATTTCTAGGAATTTGTCCATTTCATCTAGGTTGTCTACTTTGTTGGCATACAGTTTATCATAATAGCCTCTTAACGATCCTTTTTTATTTCTGTGGGGTTAGTCATAAAATCCCCCCTTTCATTCCTAATTTTATTTATTTGGATCATCTCTCTTTTTTTTTCTTTTTTGTCTTGTTAAGGGTTTGTCGGTTTTATTTATCTTCTTAAAGAACCAGCTTTTGGTTTTGTTGATTTTTCTCTATTGTTTTGTTGTTGTTGTTGTTGTTCTCAATTTCATTTATTTCTGCTCTAATATTTGTTATTTCTTTAATTCTGCTTGCTTTGGGATTGGTTTGCTGTTCTTTTTCTAGTTTCTCCAGTTGTTCGGATCGTTCTTTGATTTTAGCTCTTTCTTCTTTTTTTAATATAGGCATTTAGGACTATAAATTTCCATCTCAGCACTGTCTTCACTATATCTCATAAGTTTTGATAAGTTGTATTCTCATTTTCATTCATCTCGAGATAGCTACTAATTTCTCTTGCAGTTTCTTCTTTGACCAAATGATTGGTTAGAAGTGTGTTGTTTAGCCTTCATATATTCAAAAAATTTCCCCTTTCCTGCCTATTATTGATTTCCAGCTTCATTCCACTATGATCAGAGACAGTGCTTTGTATAATTTCAGTCTTCTTAAATTTATTGAGAGCTATGTTGTGGCCCAACATGTGTTCTATCCTGGAAAAAGATCCAAGAGCACTTGAGAAGAATGTATAACCTGCTGATTTGGGGTGCAATATTCCGTAAACGTCTGTCAGGTTCAGCCTGTTTATCATATTGTTCAAGTTCTCTTTTCTCATGTTGATCTTCTGTCTAGGTAGTCTATCCATTGGTGTGAGTGGCATGTTGAAGTCTCCAACTATTACTGTAGAGATGTCTATTTCTCCTTTCAGTGTTGCCAGAGTCTGCCTCATGTATTTTGGGGCCCCCTGGTTAGGTACACAGATATTGATGACTGTTACTCCTTCCTGGTGGATTGTCCCTTATATTAATATATAATGGCCTTCTGCATCTCTTATCAAATTTTTGCATTTAAATTCTGTTTTATCTGACAGTAGTATAGCTACCCCTGCTCTCTTTTGGTTACTATTTTTGTGAAATATATTTTTCCAACCTTTCATTTTCAGTCTATTTGCATCTTTGGGTCTAAGGTGAGTCTCATGCAGACATTATATGGATGGCTCACGTTATCCTATCCTTTCTGTCAACCTGTGTCTTTTGATTGGGGAGTTTAATACATTAACATTCAATGTTATTACTGTTAAAGGCATTACTTACTTCAGCCATTTTTATCCTTTGGCTTTATATGTCATATTTTATTTTTGTCCATCTTTTTACCTTTGTGTTTACCCTTTCTGTTAGTCTTCACTTCTATATGCTCCTCCAAGCCTCTCTTCTCTTTTCTTTTCTGGCTGCAGAACTCCCTTTAGTGTTTTCTGCAGAGCTGTATTCTTGTTTATGAACTCTCTTAGTTTCTGTTTATCTGTGAATATTTTAAACTCACCATCATATTTGTAGGACAGTTTTGCTAGATAAAGAATTCTTAGGTGACTGTTTTTCTCTTTCAGTACCATAATTATATCATACCACTGCCTTCTTGGCTGCATAATTTCTGAAGAGAAATCTGCACTAAGGCACTAAGTCTTATTGGATGTCCCTTATATGTGATGTATGGCTTTTCCCTTGCTGTTTTCAGAATCTTCTCTTTATCTTTGTCATTTGCATTCAGCATATTATGTGTCTTGGGGTAGGTTTATTTGGATTTATTCTAATTGGAGCACACTGTGCTTCCTGGACGTATAAATTCATGTCTTTCATGAGAGCTGGGAAATTGTCAGTCATTATTCCTCAAATACACTTTCTGCTCCTTTTCTCTTCTCATCTCTTTCTGGAACTCCCATAACATGTATAGTTGGTGCACTTCATGTTATCGTTCAACTCCCTGAGCCTCTGCTCAATTTTTTCCATTCTTTTCTCTCTCTGTTCTTCTATCTTTTCAATTTCAGTTGTTCTTTCCTCTATGTCAGAAATATATATGTCTATGTCTTTCTTCCATAATTTCAAATCTGTTGTTGTGTACCTCTATTGTATTTTTAATCTCATTTATTGTCCTCCTCACTCCCATAAGCTCTGTTATTTTTCTATCCAAGATTTCATTTTTTTCTTTGTGTTCATGCTTGTCTTCTTAATGTCTTTTTTTTTTTTTTCTGGAATCAGATGCCTCTATTGGTAAATTATTCCAAATTTTTTTTTAACATAAGCAATAAGTATATAGTAAAAGTTGTGAACTTACAAAATAAATGTGCATAACATCATATAGGGGTCCCATATATCAACCCACCACCAACACCTTGCTTGTTGTGAGACATTTGTTACAAATTATAAAAGAATATTGTCAAAATCTTACTAACTGTAGTCCATATCTCACATTTGGTGTATTTTTCCCTCAACCCACCTGATTATTATTATTATTTTTTTTTATCCCCCCCTTGCTGCTTGTGCTGCTGTGTCCATTCGCTGCATGTCTTCTCTGTGTCTGCTTATCTCCCCCTTGCTGTGAGGTCTTGCCGCATCAGCCCACGGCGCCGCACAAGCCGGCCTGCCCTCACAAGGAGGCGCCCGGAAGCGAACCCGGGGCCTCTCATATGGTAAACGGGTGCTTTATCCATTGCGCCACACCCGCTTCCTGCTGTGAGGTTGCTGCATCAGCCCACCGCAGCGCTCAGGCCGGCGTGCCCTCACAAGGAGGCCTCGGGACGCGAACCCGGGCCTCCCATATGGTAAACGGGGGCTCTATCCACTGAGCCACACCCGCTTCCCTGATTATTATTTTTTAAAATACATTTTTATTACAGAAGTTGTGAACTTACAAAAGAAACACACACATGTGTAGAATTCCCATACAATACCCCTTCATCAATATTTGTTACAGATTATGAAATAATATCATCAGACTACTACCACCAACCATGGTCCTTAGCATACATTTGACACACATTTTTCACACTCCCCATTATCAATACAGTACATTTTGGCATAGATGGATGAATATTACAGTTTTGCTGTTAACCACATAGGTCACACCAATTATATTTTTCCCATGCTTATCCACATTCCCACTGCCCTGCAAGAGTGACGTACATCTGCTCTAGCTCACAGACGGACACTCTTGCATCTGTACCATCAACCACAATTCTCATCCACTTCTGGATTCACTGTGTTATTCAGTTCCTAGATTATTCTTTAGCTTCTTTCAACTGATATTTACATCCCTAGACTACCCTTTCCAGTCACAATCCCTTTTATAAATCAGCTGCAACTCACTATAATAGATTACGATCAACTCTATACATTTCCAAACTTTTACAGTCAAGTTAATTTAAACTTCTACATACATGAAGCATCAGTAGTCCTACTCAGCCCTCCTTGTATCTTCTAATAACCTATACTCTAGGTTTTAACTCCATGCATTTATTCATTGTATTTAGTTCATATTACTGGGACCATGCAATATTTATCCTTTTGTGTCTGGTTTACCTTACTTAGCATAATGTCTTCAAGATTCATCAATGTTATCATATGTGTCCCAATTTCATTTCTTCTTACTGCAGTGTAGTATTCCATTGTATGTATATACCACATTTTGCTAATCCAGTCATTGGTTGTTGGACACTTGGGTTGTTTCTATCTTTTGGCAATTGTGAATAACACAGCTGTAAACATCGGTGTGCAGATACCAGTTCGTATCACAGTTTTCAGCTCCTCTGGATATATTCCTAGTAGAGGAATTGCTGGATCATATGGCAGTTCTATATTTAGCTTCCTGTGGAACAGACAAACTGTTTTCCACAGAGGCTGCACTATTTTACAATCCCACCAAAAGTGAAAGAGTATTCCTATTTCTTCACATCCTCTTCAGCATTTATTGTTTTCTGCTTTTTTTAAATAATGGCCATTCTATGCAGTGTAAGATGATATCTCATTGTCATTTTGATTTGCATTTCCCTAAAAGCTAGTGATATGGAACATTTTTTTCATGTGCTTTTTGGCCATTTATTCTTCCTCTCTGCAGAAATGTCTATTTAAATTTTTTGCCCATTTTTAATTGGATTGCTTGCTCTTTTATTGTTGAGCTGTGTATCTCTTTATTTAGAATGGAAAGCAAACCTTTATCAGATATGTGGTTTCCAAATATTTTCTCCCATTGAGTGGGCTGCTTTTTCACCTTCTTGATGAAATCCTTTGAATAACAAAAGTATTTAAGTTTGAAGAGGTCCCATTTATTCATGTTTTCTTTCATGGATCATGCTTTTGGTGTAAGGTTTAAGAATCCAGGGGGCAGATGTGGCTCAAATGGTTGGGCATCTGTCTGCCATATGGAGGGACCTGGGTTCGATCCCCGGGACCCCCTGGTAAAATAAAGGAAAATATAGAAGGCACGCATGCTTCCAGGCCCTGTGCGTGGGCATGCTGCCAGGCCCTACCAAGCCACACAGCAAGATGATGACATAACAGGAGACAGGCACAGGGGAGAACCAAGATGAGACATGCCAAAAACCAGGAACCAAGGTGGCTCAGGTGGCAGAATGCCTCTTTCCCACATTGGAGGACCCCAGGATCGAATCCCAGTGAAGACTGGAGGAGAAGGATGAGAAGAGAGGACTGGAAACAGACACAGAGAATTTTCCAGCAAATGGAAACAAAACAGCAAATGGGGGAGAGGGGTTTAAATGGATAAAGTAAAAAAATAAATAAATAAATCTTTTAAAAAAAAGAATCTACCACCTACCACTAGGTCTTAAAGATGTTTTCCTACATTTTCTTCTATGACCTTTATGGTTCTTGCTTTTATATTTAGTTCTTTGATCCATTTTAAGTTAATTTTTGTATAAGGTGTGAGGTTGGGGTCCTCTTTCTTTCTTTCGGCTATGGATATTCAGTTCTCCCAGCACTATTTGTTGAATAGACTATTCTGCCCAAGCTGGGTGGGTTTGACAATCTTGTCAAAAAATCACTTGACCATAGATGTGAGGGTCTGTTTCTTAACCCTCAGTTCAGTTCCATCTTTATGCCAGTATCATGCTGTTTTTACCGCTGTAGCTAGGTAATATGATTTAAAGCTCAGAAGTGAGAGTCCTCCAACTTTACTTTTCCTTTTTAAGATGTCTTTGGCTATTCAGGACCACTTACCCTTCCAAATAAATTTGACAATTCTGGTTTCCATTTGTTTAAAAAATGCTGGTGGAATTTTTATTGGGATTGCATTGAATCTGTATATCAATTTGGGTAGAACTGACATCTTAATGATATTTAGTCTTCCAACCCATGAACATGGAATGTTCTTCCAATTATTTAGATGTTTGTTTGTTTTTTTAATTTCTTTTAACAATGTATTGTAGTTTTCTGGATATAAGTGCTTTACATCCTTGGTTTAGTTTATTCCTAAATATTTGATTCTTTTAGTTGCTACTGTAAATGGATTTTTTTCCCTGACTTCCTCCTCAGATTGTGCATTACTAGTGTACAGAAACACCACTGATTTTTGTGTATTGATCTTGTATCCTGATAATCTACTGAAATAGTTTATTAGCTCTAGCTGCATTGTTAGAGATTTTAAAGGACTTTCTAGGTATAGGATCATATCATCTGCAAATAAAGTTTTATTTCTTTCTTTCCAATTTGGATGACTTTTATTTCTTTTTCTTGCCTGATTGCTCTAGCTAGACTCTCTAGCACAATATTGAACAACAGCAGTGACAGTGGGCATCCTTGTCTTGTTCCTGATCTCAATGGGAATGCTTTCAGTCTTTCACCATTGAGGACAATGTTAGCTGCAGGTTTTTCATATATGGCCTTCATCATGCTGAGAAAGTTTCCTTCATTTCCTAGCTTCTGTAGTATTTTTATCAAGAAAGGATGCTGTATTTTGTCAAATACCTTTTCTGCATCTATTGATAGGATCATGTGATTTTTCTTCTTTGATTTTTTAATGTGGTGTATTACATTGATTGATTTTCTTGTGTTGAACCACACTTGCATGCCTGGTATAAAACTCACTTGATCATGATGAATAATTCTTTTAATGTATTGTTGGATTCGATCAGCAAGTATTTTGTTGAGGATTTTTGCATTCATATTCATTAGGGAAATGGGTCTGTAATTTTCTTTTTTTGTAATATCTTTATCTGGCTTTGGTATTAAGATGATATTGGCTTCATAGAATGAGTTTGGTTCCTTCTTGTTCAATTTTTTGGAAGAGCTTGAGTAAGATTGGTTTAAATCTTCTTTCAATGCTTGGTAGAACTCACCTGTGAAATCATCTGGTCCTGGGCTTTTCATTTTGGGGAGTTGTTTGATGACTGTTTCAACCTCTTTTACTTCTGATTAGTTTGTTGAGGTCTTCTGTTTCTTCTAGGGTCAATGCAGGTTGTTCATGCATTCCTAGGAATTTTTCCATTTCATCTACATTGTTTAGTTTTTTGGCCTCTTATGATCTCTTATTTCTGTGTGGTCAGTAATGTTCCCATTTTCATTTCATTTATTTGCATCTTTTCTCTTTTTTTCTTTGTCAGTCTAGCTAAGGGTTTGTCAATTTTGTTCATCTCTTTGAAGAACCAACTTTTGGTTTTGTTAATTCTCTCTATTGTTTTTTGTTCTCAAGTTCATTTATTTCTGCTCTGATCTTTGTTATTTCATTCCTTCTACTTGC
>JAQZBX010031015.1:0-26527 GCA_029593785.1 Cabassous unicinctus
GCCATCAGGCCCCATGAGCGGGTGAGCCCCCCAGGCCCCACGAGCAGGTGCGCCATCAGGTCCCGTGAGCAGGTGAGCCCCCCAGGCCCCATGCGTGGGTGCACTGTCAGGCCCCACCGAGCCACGCAGCAAGTTGATGACGTAACAGAGTGACACAAGGGAGAGCCAAGATGAGACACGCTGAAAAAACCAGGAACTAAAGGTGGCATAGGTGGTAGGATGCCTCTCTCCCACATGGGAGGTTCCCAGGATCGAATTCCAGTGAAGACAGGAGGAGAAGGATGCAAAGAGACGGATGGGAACAGACACCGAGAATTGCCCGGGGAATGGACACAGAAACAGCAAAAACGGGGATGGGTGGGAAGGGGGGTAAAAATGGATAAAAGTAAGTAAATAAATAGATCTTTAAAAAAAAAAACGTCAAATAGACTCCCAGCTCTTGGTAAGTGGGAAGAACACTATTATTCTCAATTAACCTGTGAGCTTAGTTCACAGGGAGTGAGTTCCCAACCAGCAGAGGTGCTTGACTAGGTAACACTGAGGTTTTTCTCATGCTGGTAAACACACACCCTCCACGAGCAGCAACGGGAAAATGTACCAATTATGGTTGAGTTATTTGCTTCTCTCTTACTGCGCTTAAAGAAATTCCACTGTCGTAGGCCGTGTTGTCCTGCCTTCTTTCCAGAGGTGCCCTCCAACCAGTCAGGCCCCTTTTCCTCCGTATCCCTATTCAAATTCAAATTCACCCCCTAAACACCAGTCCTATGTGCCATCCTCTACTTTTTAAGGGAATAAATAGCTATTTTGGCATATATATCTGCTCTTATGGACTAGTAGCTTAATGTATTACTCCACCCAGGGAAATATTTGTATTTTTAAAGACACTGTCTATATTCTGGGTAAAAACGGAAGACTGAACATTACTTTTATGCCATGCCAAAACCTCTCTGAAGGGACTTTTGAAAAGTCATAAGCCAACTAAGAAAGGCAACTGGAGAGGAGAGAGCAGCTACAAGATTTTGGACGTCGAAAAGCATCTGGACAAGTGATAACTGGTCTAACAGATTTAGGAAAGTTAAATCCTAAGCTAACAGTGGAGAAAGTCAACAGGGACTCTAAGGTACACATATAACACCTGAAAGCTCAGGAATCAGGACCAAAGGCTGGGTGTCTATGAAAAAGACGTGATGGTGCAGTCAACAACAAATAGGGTCTGCTTAGGAGCTGTATTAGTCAGCCAAAGGGGTGCTAATGCAAAATACCAGAGATTGGTTGGTCTTTATAAAGGATATTTATTTGGGGTAGAAGTCCACAGTTACAAGGCCATAAAGCGTAAGTTTCTTCCCTCACCAGAGTTCATTGCCACGTGTTGGAGCAAGACAGCTGCTGACGTTTGCCAGGGTTCAGGCTTCTTGGGTTCCTCTCTTCCTGGGGCTGCGTTTCTCTCCAGGCTCAGCTCCTCTGTTACCCCCACAAGGTCAGCTGTGGACTATGAGGCTCTCTAGGCTTTGCCTCTCTCCACAAGGCGCACTGTGAACTCTCAGGCGCATGGCTCATCTCTATCCCGGGGCCTTCTCTCCAACATCAAAACTCCAACATCAAAAACTGCAACATCAAAAACTGCAACTCAGAAACTGCTCCCTCTGTCCTTTGCCTTGCCTTTTATATTTGATTCCCCACCCACCAAGGGGTGGGGCTCAACACCCTATTGACGTGGCCACGCCCTAATCATAACTTAACCATGCCCAGATTAGCAGATCAGTTTACAAGCATGATCCAATTATATTTTTGGAATTCATAATTACATCAAACTGCCAAACGGCTACAGGAGCATTTCTAAAATGTGAGAAGGTCCTCCATCACCTGCCCCATTCTGGCAGGAGACTAAATACTGAACACTGAATCACTGAACAGAGTCACGGAACCGAATCTGAACTGAGCTAGAGGTGCCCAACTGAATGCTTCCAAAGGGAACGCTGGACTTCCAAGCCCTCTTCCTTCACTTACTTTCCAGCACACTGGTCTGTGTCCAACGAGCGGGAGAATGGAATACCCTTTTCCAGAAAGTAGAAAGAAATAAAAAGGACGTTAAAAATAACAGAAAATACAAGGAATTTACAGAAGTCCTGTAGGTCCTAATTCTGAGTAATAGCAGTTCTAGAGAGAGAAGACATCCTATAAGCTTTGAACGGTAGGAGGAGGAAGGGAAAGAGAGAAATAGATCAAATACATCATTTACAAAGCATCAGGAGTCAAAACACCTTTAGGCTTCTAAGCAGCAACACTGGAAACTTGAAAATAATGAAACAAAGTTTTACAATCATGAGGAAAATGTATTTCTAACCCAGAATTCAGAATTCTATATCCAACCAAACTATCAATCAAATGTGCAAGTAGAATAAAGACATTTTTCAGGTATTCAAAATCTCAAAAATGTTTACCTCCCGTGTTCTCATTCTCGGGAAGAGACTGCGGAATGCATTCCAAGAAAACAAGGAAGTGGGGAGCGGCTGTGGCTCAGTTGGTTGGGCTTCTGTTTACCATATGGGAGGCCCCGGGTTCGATCCCTGGGGCCTCCTGGGGAAGGAGCTCCCTTGCAGCGTGGTGAGCTCAGGGCCCACGTGCCGCGGTGAGCTGGCGCGACAGAGGAAGACAAGCGGCAAGGAGGGGATAAATAATAAATTAAAAAAAAAGAAAACCAGGAAGTGAAGCAAAAAAGATATATAGACTCTTAACATGGGCTCCAATGCAAGAGAGCAGCAGAGGGCGTCCCAGACGGTGGCAAAGCTCTAGATGATGTGTGTGCTTGACGGAAAAGGCCGTCTCTCTAGGTTATGGGATGAGACAACAGAGGACAATTCTTCAAAGATGAGACTTCAGGATACCTGATGGCGCAAAGCTTCTTGAGAGTCCAACAGTCTAGGGTTGAGTGTGCTGTGAGTGTGAAGAGAAGGAGGCTAACCAAACAACAAGGCAGCCAGCCTTCAGGAAGGCACAGTGTGCTCTGCAGTTACTGGAGAGTAGTCGTGAGAAAATACACGGCTCAGCTGTAACTAGCATTTTCATAATCATGAAAATACAAGCTCTGACTACTGAGCTAACCCAAATTATGATGTAGCTGTGCTGGGAGAAGGAGGGGACAGGAAGAGGGCATGTCTGCTGAGGGCCCGGGCATGAAAATGAGCTAAACCAACATCTTCATAGGGGGATCCAACAGATAAGGCCTAAACCCCAAAAAATTTAAGAAAGAGCAATAGAAGCATATTCTTTAGAGATATGCAGATTAAAACCAAAAGAATCAGAAAAATAGCTGAACGTGGTTCCTATGGGGAAAGGAAAATGCAGAAGGTGACCAGAGACTTATGTTTTTCATTTAATGTTTTATAGGACGATTCGGCTCTTTAATTATATGCATGTATAATTTTGCTGAAATTAAAAACTAAGCAAGAGCGAGAGGAGAGAGAGAGAGAATAGTTATCCAGAAACCTAAAGCAGCATGGAGTAACTGGGAACTCTTCAGGATCTCTGTCTGCTTGCTTCTCTTTCTCTCTTTCTCAGATAAACATCTCTTTACAGATTCCACTTTAGAATGAACATTCATCCACATTTATAAGTAGAATCAGAAATTCTCCCCTCGTCAGTTTTTTTTTTACTGTACCAAATCTAAAATTTCCACCAGGGTTTTTGTTTTTTTAATCTGAAAATAAAAGGCTTCTAAAATAAATCTAAATTATAAGTGATAAAAAATGTTTTAATAAATGGAAAAGAACATAGCAATGGTGATGGGGGAAGTCCTAGCAGGCATTAACACGTGAAAGAACAATAAGTAAAAGCACAGTACTTTTGTGAACATAAAAAATACAGATAAATAGACAAATTAAGGTACAGACCAATTATATATGACTGTTAATATATGAATAAACTATCAGAAAATAATAGGGAAGGGAAAGATTTAAGCAACCAGGCTGATGTAACTGGCTAGAAAAAAATTATTTCTCTCTAATCCTTACTCTAAATCTTAAAATATGTCTCTGGGACATCAAAGAATTAAAAATGTAAAATCAATAGCATGAATGCTAATGGAATAAAGCTGAATATTTATCAGTACTTTGGATAACAATAACTTTCTATGAGTTCTTAGGTTGCAGTAGAAATCTCAAAAAAAAGGTAAGTAAATTTGACTACATAAAATGTGATATCTTTGTGCAATTCAAAAGAATAACAAATATTAGGAAATAAAGCCAGAGAGTGCAAGAAAATATTTTCACAAAACATAATAAACATTATGTAAGTAATCAGACAATCCCAACTGGTTAGAAAATAACATGACAATAAAATATTGGACCAAAGTTATAGAAAAAGCAATTCTCATGAGAGAAAATATTCTCAATAAAATATGAAAGGATGCTCAGCATCTGCTACTTAATCAAATAAATATAAATTAAAGATAAGATACTATTTTAGACTTATTGACTTAGCCAAAAATGAAGGAAACAATAGGACTAGATGGAAAGTTTAAAAATGGTAATATGTCTTATGTGTTAATCCTTCCATTAACAGTCATGGATATAGGTATCCAGATGTCAACGGAAAGGAGAAAATGGCCATGGTACTTTGAGTTTCAACACAGGGCATTTAACAACTTGAGAAAATTTCCAATTAAACAATGAAAATATACTGACCAAACAGGATTTCCCTCGACCAACTGTTCATCTTTTTCCATGCATTCATGATGTAATTTTCATTCCGTAAGGAATGTGGTACATCCTCTAAAGCACTCTGCACTTTTTCAAAGGTAGAAAACATTTCATTTCGCCATCCTAGCCTTTTATAAACAAAATATCAAATTCTTAATGAAAAAAGAAGTTGAACTGATTTGCCATTGATAAAGGATTCCACTGGATTCACAATGGCTAAATTCTTGCTCTACAATAAGGAACAAAGTTCAAACTATACAAAATAGAAAGTTTAAGAACAAATGTCTAGAATTATTTCCTCACCAGTCCTATACCACTTATGTAAAATATCTACAGTAAAATCAAATAAAAAACCCAGAATGTAACTTAAGTTACACTTGAAATAAGTGAAGGAATGTGCCAAAGGAGGAGAGGAAAGATGCAAGCCGTCTGGCCACCTTGAGCTGACTTACGCTTTCACTTGCACTGTGGTTTTCACTTCTGTATTTGGGAATTACCAGGGTGGTTTTGAGATCCTGCAGGGTGTGGGCATGCTTATGTCGCCTTTACACGGGACACAGCGGAGCACTCCCTACCTCCAGCGATATCCATTAAGTGGGACCTCAGGGTGCCGTAACCCTGCAATCAGCCGAACGGCTGGAATTCTTGGTAACTAGAGTAGGCATCCATGGGGTAAATGGGTTAAATATGCTCATGTTGGCACTTGGTGTGGCTTTTTAGTTTAGTTTAGTTTTTTTGCCTGATGATGTCTGGTCAACCGAGAAATAATTCTCCCTGGATATCCAGTCTGCCCACTTTCTCAACCCAAGGATCCCTCCCCTCTTACTTCTGATACTCAACTTGGGCGTATTTATTAGTTACTCAATGCAACACCATTGCCAGAGACGAGCTGCAGGGACTTCGCAGATCACAAAGCCAGGAAGTCAGTGAGCTGGGAAGAAGGGCACCGGAAGAGCAGACACTGGCCTCGGAGCAAAGGAGCCTCAGCCGTGGTCCCTACAATACAACCCAGAGGAAATCTGGCAGGCAGATTCCTAGAAGCTCTGCTATAGCTCATACTTTCCAGAGCTTTATATTTATTTTCTTTAACTTTATATTACATATTAAAATACTAACAAATTCACTTCTAGCAATGGCACGTTGAGTGAGCCACAGAGAAGTCTCCTTCTCTGTTCCTCGACACCTATTTTTCTTGTAAATTGAAGGAGTCGTTTTCTCGTTCTCTTTGCCGATGCGTGTGCTCACAGGCTGGATACACACAGACACGTGCACAAACACACGGGAATTCCCAGTGATTTTAACACTGAATTTTTTAGTGAAGGATTGATCGGTTTTGAACCGGATAGACCAAAAGACCTTTCTTTGTTGAAAAGACAGCCCTTGCCTTGCAGCCAAAGCCAGTGCCACAGCTGCTCTGCTCTGACATAACTGTGTGTTCATGCAGAGGCAGCTTGCTCTGCCTTTAGGCTGGGCTGGACTGCTCTCTGCAGGGTCTCACACCCTCTGGTCCTTCCTTTTCTCACCTGTCCTAACGCTCACCTGTCCTGCCCAGGCCTACCTCCCTCTCTCCTGGCCACGTGTGGCTCCCAGAGCACTTCCCAACAGGCCCGTATGCAACTCTCAGCCTCAGGTCTGTTTCCAGGAAACCTGGCCCAAGACCCTGACCTTGGCTCTTTCTGCCAAGCACCGGCAGCACGTGCCTTCCTGCCTGGGTGGTCTTGGGTGGCCACTTGGGTCTTCAGCTGTCTCCTTCCTCATCTATGCAATGCAAACCCCAACAGTAAGCACACTGATAGCACTTAGGATTTCTGTTCTGCCGAGCTGTTGAGAGTCAAGGTAATATTTGTGAGAGCTCTTTGTACATGATAAGAGCTATGTAATATTGTCAGCTACCATGATGGTTTACAATAATCAGGGAAGGGGGGAGGAGGTGGAAAACGTACTAATATGACAGAATTCGGCTTTCATGCTGTGTCCTACTTTACCTCAGATCAACAGATCTGTGTCACTAGTCAGTACGCCGAGGCACAAAATAGGAAATTAGAGCGAAGCCCTGAGGTGAGATGTGCACTGCCGCCATCGTGAAAGTGAAACAGAAGACGGCACCACGCTTGTTCCCTGCCAGTTTCCACCCGCACACAGCCACAGAGCAAGTTCCACTATTCTCAAAAGCTGAAATTCACATTATTACACAATAAGTTATGCAATGAGTAATGAAATATCAATTCTTACATCTTTCCACTGGAAAACAAATGAAACAGAGTTGGGTATACTAAGTGGCCACTCGTCTAAGAGACTTAGTATTTTCTGGATTACCTTAAGACCGAATCCATGAAGAGCAAAAAAAAAAAAAAAAAAGACACATTAAGTTAAAATTTAGTTAAAAACGTATTTAATGTGACGTGACCACTTCTAAAACTCCACTCCATGGAAAATTTACCAGCTTATTGAATCTCTGGGTCTTGAATGCAACAACTGGAGAGCCACACGAACACCCACTCGTTTCACCAGTGGAAGTCAGAACGCTGACGCTGGAAGGAGCCCCCAGCCCCAGTGAGGCCTCTGCTCGCAGGCAAAGCCCGTCCTCTGAGGGGGCAGCCTGCCCACGTGCACGAGCCTCGGCCGTGCCTCTGCGGCTGCCTGAGCTCCAGGTGAGTCTCAGGCAGGTAGGGAGGGTGACACCAAGACTGAGCTCTTGTGTACTGGGGAGCTCTGCAGACCCTGGCTTCCTAGAAACTGAAGAAACGCCGAAGGAAACCTGCGATGCCCCTGCGGGCGAACAGCTTAGGACATCAAGCACTGAGCCTGCTGATCCACTTATGCACAGCATTAATTCCACCAAAGGGTCCATGGAGAGGCCTCTGGGGGAAGAGTGACCGGAACCCACCTGCAGACAAGCCAGTGCCCTGATCCAGGTCAGGCTGCGTGGACTGCGTGGACTCACCAAGCAATGGGGACAACGGAGAGTCGGATCCAGGCTTTTTGGGAAGAGGGAGGTTGTTGGCCAAAAACACCTTTTTCAGGACTGAAGGAACTACCTGGAAGCAGGGCCAAACCCAGGACACGAATCAGGGTGCCAAGCTGAAACGGGAAGCACAGGGCACCCGGGAGGGTCGGGTCCCTTACTGAGATTCTGGAAGTTAGAGGCAGGTGGGCAAGGAACACTCATGCTTCAGGTAAAACCAGAACAAAATTGGCCTCAGAAGGCAGATCATGAGCCAGGAATGTAAGAAAGGCTCCTAAAATACAGGCTTGCGTTTGTGAGAGATCCTTCCACCATTTAAACCTGCTCGGTAGGATAACACCCTCTGGCCAGCCTTCCTGCTTCCCCTGCAGTACTACAGATCTTAGCAGCAAACATTCCGGATGTCCGAGAAAGTCTTGGGCTGAAAGTCATAGGAAGAGCTGAACACCCAGCCTTAGGAGGGCGGTGGCCAAGGCAGCTGGGAGACCGTCGGTCACCGCAGGCTCCATTTACATTTTAAACTCCAAGGAAAAATTACTGACTGTTCCGGGCTGATTCCTTGATCAATCAGGTATTTCTTGGGGTGAGGATGGGGGAGTGCCATAACCCACACATTCTGGTCAAGGGGCCAAGCTCATGTATCGGTATTATTCCTGGCTGAGGGAGAATTGCTGGGATCAGGAGAGTGGCCCCGATTCACCACCATGCCCAAACCTCACTCATTTGCTCATGGAGGCTGCAGATCATAGCATCTTCGTCCTAAATGTTCTAAATGTGAACCTGAGGTCAGGTGCTTGGGGAGAATTCCTGGCTCTGTCAGTTACCAGCATCACACTTTCTCCACCTGGTAAAAGTGTTAATAATGGTACCCGAGTACCTGATTGCAGTGTGGAGTAAAAGCATGTGATTCGCATAATGATCCCAGAACAGGGACTGGCCTGTAGCAAACACTCAGTAAATGTCAGCGATGATTATTATTCTGATCATTCATTCATTCAGTCTTAATGAGCACTGACTCTGTGCCAGGTGCTGGGTGAACGCTCCATCATCCTCTACTCCAAACCTGCTTTGGCACTCACATTCCTGTCTTAGTAGTCACCAGTGAGAAACGTGTCACTGTGAGCGCCTTTTCCTCCACCGCCCACCTGTAAATATGCGCTGGCTCTGCCACTCCAGCGCCTGCCAGCTCCTCCCCTCTTTCCCACTGCTTGCTGTCACTGCCTGATCTTTAACCTCTTGTCTCCACGATGACAGTAATCTCCACTGTGTCTCCTGGGGCAAGGCTTGCTCTCATCCAATCTGTTCTCCATATTGATTCCAAGTTATCTTTTTAAGTGTCATTCATGTGCTCAAAACCTTCTCAGTTCCAACATGGTGCACCAGCCCTTGTGACTTGATCCCTACTTGCCTTTCCAGCCTCACCCCCAGGCCCTCTCCCTGCCCTTCACCCTGTGCCCACACTGACCACGCTGGACTCCCCGTCCATGCCAGGCTGCTTGGCTTCTTCTACATGCCATTCCTCCTGCCGGCCTTCAGGCCCCCGCCCCCTGAGAACTTCTCCTGTGTTAAGGCTCATTCTTTAATCCATAAATGCTTCTCAGCACTTACCATGCATAAAGTCTGGGCCAAGTTCAAAGAGCAAAATGATGAATAACACACTCAATCGTTTCTTTCTCATAGAAGAAGGAACTCTGAGGCTCTTGAGGGAGAATCGGAGTAAGGACTTGAAGTCATCTCAAAGGCAGCTCTGCTTCCCACACCAGTTGGGTACTACACAGAACTGGAGAACTTTAATATACCTTGGGATCCATCCCAAAAGCACCTCAGAAGATTTCAATCCCAACAGTAAGTTGTGATACAGTGGATTTGGTCATTTATACTTATAAAGCTGTAGTGTGTTAGAAAAGATTGCTTTGAACTTGAAAAATAATGATCAGAATGTTGTTTCAATATGGTGCTAGAAAGTTATAAGCCATTAATTAGTCACTTTAGACCCAAAAAAGGCATATGTTTAAAGGTGCTTACAATTGCCTAGGTGTAATAATAGGCTTGGTTTATTTTTACATGATTATTAAATAATATGAAATACGGTTAATTCAAAAATAGTTTAAAAAATCGTGCCTTCTAATTAACACATTTTTCAATCCACTTATTGAAAGAAGAACAGGCTGCCTCAAAGTAAAGATGATTAACCTCAAAACCATCCTTGTTCTTCCAGCAATGACCCAGTCCATCCCAAATCCCAGTTCTAAGGAAACTTCCGTCATATTGGGACCAAAGCTCCATTTGGGTACGCCTCTCTTTAGAATGGATTTGCCGGTGTATCAGCCAGCCTTCTCTACTATTCTATAAGGATCCTCTCTGATTCATTGCTGTATCACTACAGTTGAGTGACAAGCCTGACATAGAGAAAGTGCTTGGTAACTGTGTGCTGGGCTGAACCCAGCTCCAACAGAGAAAATGTGTGTTGAGATAATGGACTGGTCCTTTCCTTCCTTCCTCAAAGTTTACTACCCAGCTGCAATGGGACCTGTCAGCTTAAGTGTTTCAGTTTCTCAGCTCTGACTAGCATACACCTTCTTTAAAAATTTCACATGGTTTAGCACTAATTTTGTAGAGACAAACCATACAAAATATTTTGATTCAGAGAGTGACTTACAATTGTGTTAAATGACATATTTCTATCATACAATGAAAGTAATAGCAAAAGGCTTATCAAATAATGAAGTTACATTTCTTGTGGGCCTGTGTGTCAAAGCACATGATGTTAATGGTTATCATATATCAGCCTAGTGACCCTTGCTGGAATGTTCAAACATCAGGTGCTTAGGAAATGAAAACTTGAATGGTTACTTCCTATAGCACTGACCCCACCTTGGCAGGGCATTCATTTCACATCTGTAGTCTCATTTTAAATACAGACAGAGCAAACTTCACTTTTCCAAAGTTCATTAACAAAGCCTCACAATGAAGAGAGCACTCCTGTGACTCATTTTTGGATACCTGTGTGGAAATAACAACTCCTCCCATCCTCCCATGGCTGAGAAACAGCTTAAACAAATGCGTGAGAACCACAGGAAGTACCAGCAGATCTCAGCTAGTGTCAGCACAGGCTAGAAAAGGAGACAATTCCCTCCTGGGACATGTGATTCTAATAGAGGCTTCCACTGCTCCTCTCCATTCTGCTAAAAGGAAAAAAAAAAAAAAAAAAAGGCCTTGTGGGCTTGCAAGGAGCTGTTTAAAGGCTGTGTCAGTTTCTCCTATTTCCTGGCTCCTGAGTCATTCAGTGAAGTCTAAGTCAAGGCATAGCCAATCTGGTGTTTTTGAGAAAGTGCACCCTAATAGGAAGTGAAGAAGTGATCACACCCAAGTAATGCCCCCACTAATTCAAAACAAAAACTTAAAACAAAAGTACTTCTAGGTGGATACTTAAAGAAGAGCGGTCTCTCAGTAGGTGTTTCTGGAATAAGTAATGGCTATGAAGCCCTAAATGCTCCGTCCCTCATCCTCTAAAATTAAAAAAAGAACAAGGCACTTGGCCGTATCAGGGAACTCTAAAAGTCCTGTTCCCTGTGGCGGAGAGCTGCGCCGAGGACCTGGCCCAGCGAGACGCACCTCTGGCCCAGGCCCTGACCCCAACTAATAGGAGCCCCTCAGCCGGCACCCCAGCTCTGCGCGCCCAGCCGGGTGGGGGTGTTCTCCCCTGGGGTGGTCGGGAGGGAAAAACAGACATCACGGGAGAACTGACCGGAACTGGAAGGGACGTGCGAGCCGAGGATGCCTCTCTCCTGTCCGCGCCCGCCCTGCACCCGGCGCCGTGCTGGGAAGGGGACCTGCTGCGCCGCGTCTGCGGGGCGACTGCTCCTCGGCGGCTCCCTGGCGGCTCCGACAGCTGGATCCTCCACGTGGCTGCAGGGGGCTGCTCCCCGGCGGCTCCGAAGTTCCTCCACAGCCGAGGCTGGGTCTCCCCGGCAACTCCCCAGCCCCTGCCTCGGCGGCCGCATCTGGGGGCCAGGCCCCGCCCGCCCGCTTCAGAGGCGCCCACGGTTGGGGATCGGCCCCGCCCCGGCCGACAGCGCCAGCCGCCCTGTCTGCTGGTCACCCTGGACCGCCCACGCCTTCCTCCTGCCGCCTCCTGCACCCCCACCCGAGTTCCCAGGCTGGGGGTCGTGAGCGCGACCAGCGGTATCGGACTTTCCCCGGGAACCCCCGTCCGCGGACCTTCGCAACGGGGTACTTCCCGGCACCAGCGCCGACGCCGTTCCCCGCGCGCTCCCCGGCCTAGCACTGGGAGATCCTGGGAGATCCTCGGGGATCCTCGGGGGCGACTAGATGGAAGGAGGTGGGCCACGCGCGCTGAGTACACCTTCCTGGAGCCTGAGCCCTGGGACCAACCCCTCTCCCATCTTCTCAGCACCTGCGGGTCCTTCGTTCATTCAGCAAACATCAACTTAGGAGAAAAAGGCTGAGGATACAGCCATGGTCAGAAAGCAGCCAGGACCCTGCCCTCAAGGTGCAGGCATTGTAGTAAGGAGAGAGAAATAGAGAAAGTGTATATTATGTGAAGTACTGATATGTATATTGAAAATTAAGGCAGAGCCTGAAAGTAGAGAAATATTCAAAACAAAACCAAAAAAACGTACAATGATGGGGTATGTCAAAGGAACCCAGGAACCCACTGAAAGAGATCCCAAAGGCCAAAACTGGAACAATTTGAGCAACAAAATAAAGTATTATTGGATTATAACCCAAAGTATAAAGTAAGCATCCATGCCTTGCATACTGATAGATTAAATGATTGATTTATAGAGATAGAAATAAATGGAGATGACATAAAGCTCCCATATTGAGGAATTCCAAATAATTTTTATACATGCTCAGCATTCAAGGAGGGGAAGCATAACTCCCCACTTACTAGGTGTGGGCTACACCTAGTGACTTTCTTCCAAAGTGTACAGTATGGAAAGGGGGTGGAGTAGGAGAGTCGCCTTACAGAGGAGAAAGCAGACAGACATGACCTCAGCCAGGTGATCAAGATCAATAGTCATAAGTCATGTTGATGTATGTACCATCGATATGATGGGAGGAAAATGGTGCTTTCCCCACGTGGTCTTCCTCCCCACAACCCATAACCCCAGGCTGGAACTTGTCTGATGAAGAAAAACACAAGACAAATTCCAGTAGTCAGGCATCCTACAAAGTATCTGGCTGGTACTCTTCAAAAATAAGGAAAGCCTGAGAAACTGACATGGACAAGAGGAACAAAGAGACCTATGATGACTAAATGACACATGGGATCCAGGAAGGGATCCTGGAACAGAAAAAGTATATTAGGTCAAAACTAAGGAATTCTGTGAATAAATTATGGACTTTATTTAATAAGAATGTATCACTATTGGCTCATTAACTGTAACAATTGTCCCACACTAATGTGCACTAATGTAAGGTGTTAATAATGGAACCGGGGGCAGGGTATATAGGAACTCTCTGTAATACCTTTGCAATTTTTTCTGTAAATCAAAAACTGTTCTAAAAAAACATCTAGTTAAAAAATAAAGCTGTAAGAGGAGTGAGGAGTGCTATATAAAAATAAGTTTATTACAAACTTACTACAAAGGCCTCTAAGATTAAAAAAAACAACAACAGCTGATGTAGGAAGGAAGGAACTGCAGATATAAAGGCTGAGGCAGGAGAATACTTGTCTTCTCAAAGAAGCATCAGGGAGGCCAGTGTGTGTGGAGCAAAATGAGTGGGGAAAGAGTGATAGGTGGTGGAGTAGGGGGTGGAGAACTGAGCATGGAGGACCTTTGTGGTCATAATATAGTCTTTGGATTTCACTTGATTGAGATGAGAAGACACTGAAGAAATTTTAGTAGTGGGCCAACACATGACTTTTTTTTTTTTTTTTTAGCCCACTGTTGTGTGGAGGATGGAGAGGGACAAGGATGGGAGTGGGCCAACCAGTTCCCAACGGAGATGGCAGTGAGACGTGGCCAGCCTCTGGGCACGTTCAAAAGGAGAGGCTGGCTGGGCTTGCTGACTGATTGGCTGTAGGGTGTGAGAGAGAAAGAGGAGTCAAGGTTTTTACTCTGAGCAACTAGAAGAGAAGATGCCCCTCATGCTGAGTTGGGGAAGACTGCCCGAGAAGCAAAGTGTGTAGGGTGGGGATCCAGTTCCGTTTTGGACATTTTAAGTTCCAATTTGTAGTGCCTATTAGACATGTATAAAAAGTTGTCAAGTGGGCAGTTGGGTAGGTGCATCTGGAATGTAGAGATGAGGTCTGAGATGATGACATAAATGTGGAAGTCTTCAGCATATAAAGGTATGTAACTAGAATATAGATGTCATAAGTCTGAGTCCTGGGGCTCTCCAAAGTTAGGAGATAAAGAAGATGAAGAATCAAAAACAGGAGAATGAGAAGATAAAATCAGTGAGATAGGAGTAAACTGAAGGGGGATGATATTCCAGAAGCCAAATGAAAAAAAAAAGTGTTTCAACAAAGAGTAAATTAGGACTGAAAACTGGGTGCTGGGCTCAGCCCATGGAGGTCAGTGGTGGCCTTGGTAAGAAAAGTTTTGGTGGCACATGGTGATTAAAGCCTGATTGTAATGGGTCCAGAGAGAATGAAAAGAGAGCAAATCAAGACAGAGAGTGGAGCAGGAACTGGAAGGGAAAATATGGCTGAAGGGGGGATTTTCTTCTTAATTAGAGGATCTGCATGTCTGTATGTTAATGGAAGTGAGCAGGAGGGAAGGGGAAATAATGGTGCAGAAGATAAAGGATATTTGCTGGACTGGATAAGTGGGTAGAGAAGTTGATACGAGTCCAATCGCAGATGGAAAGTTGGGGTTAAATAGAAAAAGATAGAGTCCACCCGTTGTAACAGGAGGAAAGGCAGAATGGATGGGCACAGATGCTGGTAAAGATGAAGGCAGGAGCGTGGGAAAACTCCCTTTTGTTGTCAATGAAACGAGGCAAGGTCATCAGCTGAGAGTGAGGCATGGGGACCACGTGTTGGAGGTTTGAGGAGAAAGGAGAGAGTATTAAACAGTCCTCTAGGGCAGGGAGAAAGCAAATGGATTTTGAAAATATAGTCAGGTTGTTGGGTTGTACTAAGGGCCCACTTGAGGTCAGTGATAATGAATAAAAAGGGAGTCCAGTCAGAAAAGTTGTGTGTTCTCAGCAGGCTCATTCACCTACTTGGGAGTAAATGATACTAGGCAGAGGTCTAGCTTTAGCCAGAGTTTGGAGGAAACAGGTGAAAGGTGCCAGGTGGAGGAGAAACAAGGAAGGTTGAGGGTGTATACAAAGGAACCATCAAACTGAAGGCCGTGGTGCCTAAGCCAGGCAAGGAGGGAAAAGAAGGCATGAATGGTGGTGCCGAGGGAAAGGGAAAGGTTTCAGGGGAATGGATTGGAGGCTCCAGGGGCTCAAGAAATTGTTGCATTTGGAGGCTAGAGAGATTCCGTTGGAAAAACGCAAGGTGGTTTCAGAAAGTGAGGTCTTTGCCACTGGGGTTGTAGAGGGACGCAGGTGCTGTTAACAACAAAGTCTAGAGCATGACTGAGCTGGGTTCTCCTCTGCCATCCATCTGCCCACCCCCAGCTGGTCCTTGGTTCACAAATGTTTCCACATAGGTTGGCTCTCACCTCTAATCTGGATTTTTTAGCTATTAGGATGGATGAAGACTCAGGCCCAGATAAAGTGGGGTGAGCATTGGAGAGGGGCATGGCTGCTGGTAAAGGCTGGTCAGCTGTAGCCATCATTTGCAGGGATCACCAGCCCATTGCATCTCAAGGCTGGAAGGTCATCTAGCCCAGCCACCCCTGTGAGGTGCATTTCCTCCACAGCCTCCAGTCCAAGTGTCATTCCTTCCCACCAAACCCCGTAGTAACTACCAGCTGGCACTTCCCTTTTTCATGCTGGTGTGCAAACTCCTTGAGGGCAGAGAAGGTGTGTAGCCTATCTTGGATTCTTCTCTATTTGACACCCTGCTGGGGACAAGGTGTTGTATGAGTAAATGAATAGCAGTTATTAGCCCTGTCGAAAAGAGAATGAGGTTAAATGAGACAACTTGTGCTCAGTCAACCTCAGCCAGCACATCTCGTTCTAGCTAGCACATCTATGCCCATGACCATAGCCACATGTGGCTATTTAAATTTAAATCAATTAAACAAAATTAAAAATTTAGTTCCACAGTCCATTAGCTCTCATCAGCACCTTCAAGGTCTCAGTTGCCCCTGTGGCTAGTGGACAGGGCAGAATGGAACATATCCAGCGTTGTACATAGTTGTGCTGGGCAGGCTTTCTAGAAAGATTCTGGTGGCCGCCTCTGCCTGGTCTCACAAATCACACTTGGATAAGCTTCTCCAGAACTGTTCAGTTCAAAATTGAAGCTAAAGATACTTCTTTTAGAAGGAAGGAAATATGCTGCCTACAAAATGTCTGTGTCTCTTTCACCCATAAACTGCATGGTCTTTAATTTTCATGACTAAATACTATATTTGACATTCAGCGTCAAGTGGTTTTGGTTGCTCTTTGTAATTACGTTAATGAATGCAGACTTACAGAACCGCTTAAATCTTTCTCTATGTCATTCAAAACCCTTATCTACTAAACAGTAAATTCAAAAAGGCAGAGATTACTGTCTATTTCACCTACTACTATTTCCCCAAAGCCTATCCAGTACCTAGCACACAGGAAACCTGACTTAAATGTTGAATGATGATTGAATGAATGATCAGAGCAAGCCCTGAGCTGAACTTGGTGGAGTTCTGGGCCCCGAGATAACATGACAGCGAGATGCATGTGGGCATAACAAGACTTAGGAATGTCTAGCTCAGAAATAGTTAGAAAAGATTTCATTTTACAGAACACATTTTTAAACCTATGTTCTTTCCTCCATTGTTCAAAAAGTAGTTTAAAACTTAATGTCAACTAGAATCTTGTCAACTGCATGTGGATAAAGCAATAAATTTATTTTATAAACATTTGCCACCAATAAGCATAATAACCAGGGGAAAATAAATTCTAGATATGTATAGTGCCAACACGCATGCCAGATGCCTCCTATTACTCCTCTGAAACACTTTCCATCTCCTCCCCCTGCTCTGCCCTGAGAGGCTGATCAGAAGGGATTATTCTAACAGGCTCCTGTGCTCTAGGGCTTCCCGCGGGCTTGTCTAATAGAGAACTCAGGCAGGAGACAGAGGAAGGTGATGAGGTCAGGAGATTTATTCCAAAGAAAGAAGGTCGTGGTTCCTCTAAAGTGGTCTGCTCCAGCCGGCGACTCTCTCCTTCCTGGCCCCAGACATCTCTCCTCCTTGTGAATTTGAGGCTTGGGAGAGTGACAGCTCAGAGTTCCACTGTAGTTTCTCACACCCTGCTCATACCTTTGTAATTGTGTCCTTAAAAATACCCACCCACCCCCGATCTATCCTAATTTGAATGGGCCACCTTTTTCCCATTGGAACCCAAACTGCTACAGCAACTTTAAATTAATAACTAGATCAAAATGCCCAAAGCCCAGCTCCAAAAATTTTGTACCTACAGTCCCTACAAAAATGTTCCTTGATGATATTATCATATTTTTATTTTTATCCACGTGTTAGCTGGTTATAATGAAGAAACTACACTATATGTGATATGATACAAATATTTCTCCAGTATACTAAGACTAGAAAAATATTCTCAGAGTCATAGGCAAATCTTTTGGAAGGTTGCTTCTCTCTATAAAATGCAATTTATGGAAATGTAAAAATGAGAATTTATAAAGTAGGTTTATTTTTAAGGTAGGTGTTTCTATACCAATTTTAATTTTCTTCTAGACATTTGAGGAATTCTGTATTTCAGAATATTTGCATTATTTAACATATACAGCTGTACCAGAGAACACAGTTCCTAACCCTTGAAGCTTAAGATTTAAACGTAAAATGATTAGCCAATTCCAGATCATTAAAAATATAAACTATGGGAAGCGGGTGTGGCTCAATCGATAGAGCCCCCGTTTACCATGCGGGAGGCCCCGGGTTCGCTTCCCGGGGCCTCCTTGTGAGAGCAGGCCAGCCTGCGCGGCGCGGTGGGCTGATGCAGCAGGACCTCACAGCAAGGGGGAGATAAGCAGACACGGAAAAAGACACACAGCGAATGGACACAGCAAACACAAGCAGCAAGGGGGGGATAAATAAATAAATAAATAAATCTTTAAAAATAAATAAATAAATAAATAAAATATAAACTATATAATCCTCACACCAATATTAAAGATGACCAATGCTTGTTGTTTGTTTACAACATGCCAAGCACAGTGCTAACATTTTCACGTATTATCTCATTCAAAAGCAGATTGGAGCTGGCAGAAGAAAGAATCAATGAACTTGAAGACAAGACCATTGAAACATGGCAGACTGAGAATCAGAGGAAAAAAAAATAGAAGAAATGAAAATAGCCTAAGAGGCCTGTAGGACACCATGAAGCATACCAATATATGCATCATGGTAGATTCACAGGGAGAAGAAAGAGAGAAAGGAGTAGAAGGAATTTTCAAAGAAATAATGACAGAAAACTTGCCAATGTTGGAAAAAGAACTTAATTATGCAGATCCAAGAAGCCCATTGGACACCAAACAGGGTAAACGTGAAGAGAAAAATGCCCAGACACATGGTGGTCAAACTGTTGAATGCAAAGGACAAAGAGAGCATTCGGAAAGCTGCAAGAGAAAAGCAACGTGTTTATGTACAAGGGAGTCCCAATTAGATTAATTGCTGATTTCTCATCAGAAACCACTGGGGCAAAGAGGCAGTGGATTGAAATATTTAAAGTGCTGAGAGAAAACAATTTCCAACCAAAAACTTTATATCCAATGAGACTGTCTTAAAAAATGAGGGACAGATTAATACATTCCCAGATAAACAAAAGTGAAGGAGTTTGTCGCCACTAGACCTGCCCTACAACAATGCTAAAAGGAATTCTTCAGACTGAAAGGAAAGGACATTAGACAGTGGATAGAACTGGCATATAGAAATGAAAACCACCAAGGAAGGTACCCATATGGGTAATTATAAATGCCAGTGCTATTGTACTATAATTTTGAGTATGTAACTCCACCTCTTTCATCTTACAGGCACTAAAATGTGAATGCATAGAAAGCAATGATAAATCTATGGTTTTGTACTGTTTTAGTTTGCTAGGCTGCTGGAATGCAATATACCAGAAATGGGTTGGCTTTTACAATGAGGATTTATTAACTTATATGCTTAGTGTTCTGAGGCCATGAAAATATCCAAATCAAGACATCATCAGGTGAAGCTTTTCTCCCCAAAACCAGCTGCCAGTGATCCTGGACTCCTCTGTCATAGGGCAAAGCATGTGGTGGTGTCTGGTGGTCTCCCTTCTCTTCTGGATTTTGTTTCTTAAGCTTTTGGTTTCCTCTAGTTTTCTCTCTGCTCTTATGCCTTGTGTATTTTACATATCAAAAGAACATGTCTTTTTTGGTATCCAGAGTTAGAGTGTGACAGTTTGAAGCTTTTTGTGGATCCCAGAAAAGATTATGCTTTTGGAGCTAACCCATTCCTTTGTGTGTGGGACCTTTTGATTGGATTGGGTTCAGCTGGGGGGGCCTTTGATTGGATTTCAGTAAGGCGTGACCCAGGGTGGGTCTTGGTCCTCTTGCTGGAGTCCTTTATAAACAGAGGACGGAAAGCAGAGACACACAGAGAAAAAGCCACAGAGATGGAGAGAAGGAACCCAGGAGCTCAGAGAGGGACCTGGGAGAGAGGAAGCCACAGACAGAGCAGCCAGAAGTTGAAACAAGCAGATGCCTCCATGTGCCTTACCATGTGGAAGGAGTCCAGGATCGCCAGCAGCCAACCTTTGGTGAGACAGCATCTCTGATAATGCCTTGATTTGAACATTTTCACAGCCTCAGAACAGTAAGCTTTTAACTTAATAAATTCCCATTATAAAAGCCAGCCCATTTCTGGTATATTGTTCCCAGTAGCTTTTAGCAAACTAAAACACTCTCCAATTGAAAGGCAGAGGTTGAGAGAATGGATTTTAAAAAGCATGCTGTAACTGTATACCTTAAATTCAAAGACATAAGCAAATTGAAACTGAAAGACTAGGGAAAAAATATACCATGCAAGTAATAACCAAAAGAGAACTGGGTTAGCTATACTAATATCAGATAAAATAGAATTTAAATCAAAAACTGTTACAAGGCACAAATAAGGTCACTAAATACAGATAAAGCACTCAATTAAGAAAGAAAATATAACAATTATAAGTATATATGCACCTAACAGCAAAGCCCTAAAATATGTGAAGAAAATATTGACAGATTTGAAGAAAGAAATAGATGGTTCTACTTTAATAGTAGGAGACTTGTGTTAGGCAATGATTTCTTAGACTTTACACCACAAGCACAAGCAACAAAAGAAACAGTAGATAAATGCTCTTCCTCAAAATTAAAACTTTTAGGCCTCAAAGGACTTCATCATGAAAATAAAAAGACAACCTACAGAATGGAGAAAATATTGGAAACATCATATCTGATATGGTTTCATATCCAAAATATGTATAGAACCTCAACAACAAAAAGACAAACAATCCAGTCTAAAAATGGGCAAAAGATTTGAATAAACCTTTCTACAAAGAGAATATACAAATGACCAGCAAGCACATGAAAAGATCCTCAATATCATTAACCATTAGGGAAATGACAATCAAAACCACCATGAGGTAACATTTCACCTCCACTAGAATGGCTACTATTTTAAAAAAATGGAAAATAACAAGTGTTGCAGAGGATGTGGAGAAATAGGAACATTCATTTATTGTTGATGGGAATGTAAAATAGTGCAGCCTCTGTGGAAAACAGTTTGTAAGTTCCTCAGAAAGTTAAGTTTAAAATAACCATATGGCTCTTCCTAGGCCGGCACTCCACCAGAAAAAGGCCGTGTTCAGTTCGAGTCAAAGATCGTGAACCTCAGTGGTGAAGAGCCAGATGAATTCGAGTCTGACGTTTGTCAGGCTCTCCTGGAGCTGGAGATGAACTCAGACCTAAAGGCTCAGCTAAGGGAGCTGAATATAACAGCAGCCAAGGAGATTGAAGCTGGTGGTGGTCGGAAGGCTATTATAATCTTTATTCCCGTTCAACTGAAGTCTTTCCAGAAAATCCAAGTCCGGCTAGTACGTGAATTAGAGAAAAAGCTCAGTGGAAAGCATGTTGTATTTATTGCTCAGAGGAGAATTCTGCCTAAACCAACTGGAAAAAGCAGTACAGAAAATAAGCAAAAGCGTCCCAGGAGCCGTGCTCTGACAGCTGTGCACGATGTAATCCTTGAAGACTTGGTCTTCCCAAGTGAAATTGTGAGCAAGAGAATCCATGAAAAACTGGAGGGCAGCTGGTGTATAAAGGTTCATTTGGACAAAGCACAGCAGAACAATGTAGAACACAAGGCTGAAACATTTTCTTGTGTGTCTAAGAAGCTCACTGGCAAGGAGGTTAACTTTGAATTTCCAGAGTTACCGTTGTAAGCCAAAATGACTAAATAAAAGTATCACTCTCAGTTAAAAAAAAAAACAAAACAAAACACCATCTGACCTGGCAGAGCCACTTCTAGGTGTATAACCAAAAGAATAAAAAGCAGGGTCTTTAGCAGATATTTGCACATCAATGTTTATTGTGGCATTATTCACAAGTGCCAAAAGCTGGAAGCAACCCAAGGTCCATCAGCCAATGAACGGAAAAACAAAATGTGGTGTATAGACAATGGAGTATTATTCAGCTATGAAAAGGAATGAAGTTCTGATTCATGTGACAACATAGATGAACCTTGAAGATATCAGGTTGAGTGAAATATGCCAGACACGGAAGGACAAATCCTGTATGTTCTCACTGATATGAAAAAATTGGAAAAAGCAAATTCACAGAGTGAGAAACTAGGATACAGATTACCAGGGGACGGGGCAGGGGTAGGGAATGTAATTGGTATAGAGTTTTTTTTTGGGGTGATGGAAATGTTCTGGTAATGAATGGTGGTGACGGTAGCACGACATTTTGAATGTAATTAACACCACTGAATTGTATATTTTGATATGGTTAAAGGGGGAAATTTTAGCTTGAATATATGTTACTAGAATAAAATGTGTTTAAAAAGCATTGGATTGTACAGCAGAAGCCATGAACCCTAATGTAAAGCATGGCATACAGTTATCTAACCATACAAAGATACCACACTAGTGCCAAGCGGTAGTAATAGGGAAAGTGTGTGTGTGTGGGGGGGAACAGGGGTTACTTGGGGAACTCTGTATTTTCTCCATGATTCCACAAACCTACAACTTCTCTAATATAAATTTTTTTAAAAAATTCTGGGCTAGAGATAGTACAATTTATCTGCTGAGTAGCACTTCTTGGAAACCATTTTTTCTGCAACTGTGATTTTGCATAACAAGTTGCAAAAGTATTTTCAGATGAGACTGTTACTCAATACTCATTTCTGGTAAACCCCTTTTACACCATGGCTCCGTCCTGAGGAACTGACAAAAGTCAACCAGAAAAGTATAAGCAGAATGGAACAAACAAATCATTTATGCCTTTCACAGATAATAATTTAGTCAGAGGCCTTTGGATATTGGTTTTGACTGTGAATAATTAAATTAGTTCTCAGCACGTGTAATTTGCACAGACCCAGCTCTTTTACATCCACATTTTGTTCCTTTAGATGAGTTTGTGCCCTCCATTTAGAAACTACCTAATTCTCCACCAAATGCCTTACTTTGGGGTTGGGACACGGGCTTCCTCTCTTCCTCGTCCTCCTCCTCCATTGCACCCTGGTGTGCCAGCTCCGTGCTGCTCGTGGTAATTCTCCCTCTGACACACACTTCAGATGGACCGATTATGCCTTCACAGACGGCTTATAATTTCCATGAATTCAGCCTGAATCCTTCTGTGACCCTAAAAAGATTAAAAAGTATTATATTGGCTCACAAAAACCAAAAGTGTCTGAAATGATGAGTTTGTTTTTAAGACGCACATACAAAAGTTGAAGTAGTGAAAACAGACTGAACTCACAGAAACCAAGCGTTTCCTCGAGGCTCCCGCTTCCTCGTGAGCACAGCGGTGGAGGAAACGTGGAGACCCTGGCCGACGTTCCCCCAGTGCCAGGCGAGTCCCTGCCTCCGGCCGCGTGTGACGGAGTCTCGGGCAGGGCCGGCGTGGCCTTGCCTCAGGGCTGCGTGTCGAAAGCGGCCGCTCCAGCCGGCACCCTGCACGCTACGAGTTGATGAAGGGTGCAGGTGCATTATGAAAGACGGGAACTTCTGCCACAGCTCGACACTCCTAGTGACAAGGAGATGTTTACAAAACCAAGGCCCCGTGCCAGCAGGAGCTCAAATGGTCTCCCGGCCACAGTTCCTCCCGGGCCCTGGTACAGCAGTGCTCCCACATGCGGATGAAGGGACCCCTTCCCAAGAGAAAAAGCAGATGGCACCCCAGTGTGGACAGTATTTCTACTGTTTCCTGGAATATGATATAAACGTAGTGTGACTTAAACTCAACATGGTGTAAGTTCCTTATACCTGCAGACCCACTGAAAAACCATAAAATCCCAGCCAATCTATACATTGAAGGCATAAAATTGATAAAATTGTTTTATTTTTATATTTAATAACTATAAAATAAATAAATAAATTTAATAATACTAAAATAAATAGCGTTGATGTAATGTTATTTTTATGAACAAAACCCGGAATGTTGCTCAACAAGTAGAGAAGTGCCGTTGGATGCTCTGTGCTTCGCTGGCTATCTGGGCGATGCTTTTTGTCTTAATACCCTGGACCCTCGTTTTAGTGCTTCTCACGATCATTGTTGTGACTTTTCCTTTACGCTGTAAATCTGCTTTGAATGTTCATATCCATGATTTTAATGTCAATCAGTTTAAAACTCTCCCTGGAAAGCGCTAAGGCATGAGTGTAACTTAATGAAGGCCCTTCACGGTCTTTAACAGTCAGCCTCAGCACGAAGGCCTTGAAGCGTCGCGCCGTGTGTCGCCCTCGCAGGCGCCTGGGCGGCTCGGGCGGGCGGGCCCGCGTCTGACCAGGGGCCGCCCTGTGACCCGGGCTGGCGGTGACTCGCCGCGCCCCCCACTTTCTCCCGGGCTGCTTTACTTGGCGTGAGGCTTTTATGGGGGCCACACACCTGTCAGCCCATATGCAAATGGCGAGACTACAGGTGAACTGAGTGCGGATAATCCTGAATCCCACGTCTTGGGTTTATCAGGGACATGAACGCTAGAGCCGCTCTGTGGGACAACGGGGCCCTGGGAACGGCGACCGCAGCGCGGGGAACCCGGCCTGGTGGACGTGGTGCTGCGTGGGAGAGAGAAAGGCTGCCTCACCTGCCAGGAGGGCAGCACATCCCAGTGGCTGGGAGGCCCGATTTGTGTCCTGCTGGTGTGGACAGTGTGGCCTCGGTCCCCCTCCCAGGAAGGCCAGGCTGCCCAGCTGCCGGATGGCAGTGTGAAGGCCACCTCCGGCCACCGCGTGGTCTGGCTCCGCCTGAGCTCGGAGAGCTGCTTCACGGACACGTCACCTTCCCCAGCAGCCGGCACCTCGCGGGGCCGAGGCCGGGCTCCTCGCCCTCCCAGGACACACTGGCAGCAGCGCCTGCCCCAGCCCCCTCCTACTGCCGAGGCTCTAGCAGGCTGGCAGCACAGTTTAACTTCCTTCCCTGTCCAGCTGTTTCTAATATCTTCCTTTCATAGATGTTGGTCCCGCATAAATGCCTTGCACCCCAAACTCTGTCTCAGCAAATGCCAAGTTAGAAAACCCCGTTGTGCCTCGGCGTCCTCATCTGTGAACTGGAGATGTCAGCATCACGTTTATTGAATATAACCGCCTTCAATTGTGAGAGGCGCCTCTATTTCCTACTCCAGTAAGAAAAAGAGACCCCCATGAAGGGGCTCTGACAGAAGACCCCCCACTCAGAGCTGATGTGCAGCGTGAGGCTAAGTAAGAAATAAACTGCCATGCAGAAAACTTTTGTGTCTCAATCTTGACGCTAGGTGGAGGGAGAATAAAAGAATTTGCATAAAGGTGGCAGTTGTGAAAATCTGAAGTCTGAATTTACATTGCCCATGTGGGACAAAGGGCTCAAGCAGGTTTTAGTTTATGGTGGGCTCAGGTGGGCCATGCCCCCAGGAGACCAGCTGAAGCAAAGGGAAATCTCTGGAAGTTCTGTGCTGTGTGGCAACAACCAAAAGACACACGATTTCAGAAAAGACGAAATGTGGAAAGTAGAAGAAAGTGCATTGTGGACTCCATGGAAGTTATCAGAACATAATGAAGTTATCAGGTGTGAAATTACAATCCATGCAAACTGCACAGGACCGCGCCTGGAAAGCAGCGGGCGTTACCATCATCATCATCATTTCCAGCAAACGCCACCCACCACCAGGCGTGAGCAAAACCGACCCGCTCACCTTTTCCCAAACACTCGTTCCCTTTCCATGTCTTTGCTTTTGCTGGGTCTAATGAGCTGCACCAATGACAAGGATTCTGATGATGCCAAATCCAGCAAATGCTTCCCGAACACGGGTCAGGACGCGGCACCGGCCAGGCGGAGGAATTGTCAGGATTACATCGTCAAGAGAGCAGGGGTGGCGGGACACAGCTGGGAGGACATGCTGGGCTTCCCAGGAAAGGCTTAAAGGATGTGGACCGAGCCAGCAGGGCTCCGGGAAGGTGTCCTGGAAGATCAGGTAAAAGGGACAGCGTGCTCAAAGGCCCCAGGCAGGAGCAACTGCAAGAGGCCCGGAGGGGCTGCAGCACGGGAGGGGGCCGAGGCAGGGTCTCCTGGAGGAGGACGGGCCTGCCGGGAACAGAGGGGAGCACGAGGGGTCTTAGGCCAGGGGGCCGCGTCAGATTTGCTTTCTCAGCCGGGACTTTTAGGAGCCCAGGTGTGGCCAGGTAGCCCCAGTCAGCTTTGCGGCCTCTCTTCCTCTATCCTGCAACCCTTCGTTTTCATTTTTGCTGTATTTATTGAGCACTGAACTAAGGTCCACATGCCCTAAACCATTACGTCCCCACCAAGAACGTGGGCCTTGCGAAGTGCGCTCTCCACCTCGCATCGTGGCATCTGTGGATTGGCCGTCCTGCCATTCTCTGCACTTCCGGCACCGTCCCCTTTTATTTTGAATTTGCCTTTTGCTTTTTGCTTCTTATTTTAAAATAATTTCAACCACCCAAAAATGCCATAAAATTACCACCAAGTATTCCTGAATGCCCTTCACCCATTTTCTCCGATGGTTTTGCGTTTCCGTTCTTTCTCCTGTTCCTTTCTCTCTCTCTGTCTCTATTCACACCACACACACTGAAGTTTCCTGAGCCTTTCGAGATTGAGGTGTAAACACAATGCCCCATTACTCCTTAGCACTTCCTAAAAACGAGGAAACTGTCCTAAATCACCAGGGCATAGCTATCGCAATGGGAAGTCAGCATTGACGCAATTTCACCGCTTGTCCTGGGGGCGCCCTTTGTAGGTCTGCGCCCAATCCAGCGCCATGCTTGCTTATTTATTTATTTATTTATTTATTTTTATTTTTTATTTTTTTTAAAGATTTATTTATTTTATTTATTTATCCCCCCCTTGCTGCTTGTGCTGCTGTGTCCACTCACTGTGTGTCTTCTCTGTGTCTGCTTATCTCCCCCTTGCTGTGAGGTCTTGCCGCATCAGCCCACGGCGCTGCGCGAGCCGGCCTGCCCTCACAAGGAGGTGCCGGGAAGCGAACCCAGGGCCTCTCATATGGTAAACGGGTGCTCTATCCATTGCGCCACACCCGCTTCCTGCCGTGAGGTTGCTGCATCA
>JAQZBX010031016.1:0-26526 GCA_029593785.1 Cabassous unicinctus
TTTTTTTTTTTTGCTTTGTTTTGTTTTTTCGTTTCAATATTTGACTTCTAGTTGCTATTGTAAATGGAATTATTTTCTTGATTTCCTCTTCAGATTGCTCACTCCTACCCTATAGAAACACTACTGAGTTTTGCATGTTGATCTTATATCCTGCCACTTTGTTGAACTTGTTTATTAGCTCTATTAGTTTTGTTGTAGATGTTTCAGGATTTTATAAATATAGGATCATGTCACCTGCAAATATTGAAAGTTTTACTTCTTTCTTTCTGATTTGGATGTGTTTTATTTCTTTTTCTTGCCTACTTGCTCTAGCTAGAACTTCTAGCACAATGTTGAATAAGAGTGGTGACAGTAGCTATCCCTGTCTAATTCCCAATCTTAAAAGAATAGCGTTCAGCCTTTCACCACTGAGTATGATGTTGGCTGTGGGTTTTTCATATATCTCTGTAACATGTTGAGAAAGTTTCCTTCCATTCCTACCTTTTGAAGTGTCTTTATCAAAAAAGGATGCTGGATTTTGTCAAATGCCTTTTCTGCAGCAATCAAGATAATCATGTGGTTTTCCCCTTCAATTTGTTGACATGGTGTACTACATTAACTTATTTTCTTGTGTTGAACCACCCTTGCATACATGGGATAAAACCCACTTGGTCATGGTGTACAATTCTTTTAATGTGCTGTTGGATTTTACTTGCAAGTATTTTGTTGAGGATTTTGAATCTATATTCATTAGAGAGATTGGTCTATAATTTTTTTTTTTTTTTTTGTAGTATCTTTGTCTGGCTTTGTTGTACTAGGATGATGTTGACTTCATAAAATGAGTTAGGTAGTGTTCCCTGCTCTTTGATTTTTTGGAAGAGTTTGAGCAGGATTATAATTAATTCTTTTTGAAATGATTGGTAGAATTCATCTGTGAAGGCATCTGGTCCTGAAATTTTCTTCGTTGGGAGGTTTTGATGACAGATACAATCTCTTTACTGGGTTGGTTTGTTGAAGTCTTGTATTTCTTCTAGAGTTAGTGTAGATTATTTGTGAGTTTCTAGGAATTTGTCCATTTCATCTATATTGTTTAATTTGTTGACATACAGTTGTTCATAGTATCCTCTTATGATAATTTTTATTTCTGTGGGATCAGTAGTAATGTCCAGCCTAATTTCTGATTTTACTTATTTGTTTCTTCTCTCTTTTTCTCTTTGTCAGCCTAGCTAAGAGTCAATTTTGTTGATCTTCTCAAAGAATCACCTTTTGGTTTGTTGAGTCTCTCCATTTTTTTTTCCTCTCAATTTCATTTAGTTCTGCTCTAATCTCTCTTTCTTATTTCTTCCAAGTGTGCAGTTAGGTCTTTGATTTTAGCTCTTTCTTCCTTTTTAATGTAGGTATTTAGGGCTATAAATTTCCCTTTCAGCACCACCTTCACTGCATCCCATAGATTTTGATATGTTGTGCTCTCATTTTCATTCCCTTTGAGATATTTACTGACTTCTCTTGTAATTTCCTCCTTGATCCACTGTTGTTTAAGACTGTGTTGTTTAACCTCCATTTTTATATACTGGAGAAAGATCCATGAGCACTTGAGAAAAATGTATATCCTACTGTTTTGAGGTGCAATATCCTGTATATGTCTATTAGGTCTAGTTTGTTTATCATATTGTTCAAACTTGCGGTTTCCTTATAGACCACTGTCTAGATGTTCTATTGATGAGTGTGGTATATTGAAGTCTCCACTTATTGTAGAGATGTCTATTTCTCCCTTCAGTTTTGCCTGTGTTTGTCTCATGTATTTTAGGGCACCCTAGTTAGGTGTATAAATATCTTATTATTTCTTCTTTGTGGATTGCCCCTTTTATTAATAAATAATGTCCTTCTTTGTCTCTTATAACACTTTTGCATTTACATTGTCTATATTGTCTGATATTAGTATAGCTACCCCAGCTCTTTTTTGGTTACTATTTATGTGAGGTATCTTTTTCTAACCTTTCACTTTCAGCCTATTTATATCCTTGGGTCTAAGGTGAGTCTCTTATAGACAGCATATAGATGGATCATATTTTTTTATCCATTCTATCAGTCTGTGTCTTTTGATTGGGGAGTTTAATCCATTAACATTCAATGTTATTACTGTAGAGGCATTACTTCAACCATTTTATCTTTTGGCTTACATACATCATATCTTATTTTTGAGTGTCTTTTTACCCTTAAGTTATCCTTTTTGATAATCTTCATTTCTATACTCTCCTCCAAGCCTCTTTCTCTGGTCTTTGCCTTTCAGGCTGCAGAACTCCCTTTAGTATTTTTTGTAAGGCTAAACTTTTTTGTTAGCAAACTCAATTTCTGTTTATCTGTGAATATTTTAAACTCACCCTCATTTTTGAAGGACAGTTTTGCTGGATAAAGAATTCATGGCTGGCAGTTTTTTCTTTCAGTATCTTAAATATTTGATAACACTGCCTTCTCACCTCCATGGTTTTTCTGATGAGAAATCCTCACTAAGATGTATTGAACTTCCCTTGTTTGTGATGGGTCACTTTTCTCTTGCTGCTTTCAGGATTCTCTTTATCTTTGGCATTTGACATTCTGATTAGTATGTGTCTCATACTAATAGTCTATTCATATTTATTCTGTTTGGAGTATGTTGTACTTCTTGGATGTGAATACACATGTCTTTCATAAGGGTTGGGAAATTTTCAGTCATTATTGCCTCAAATATTCTTTCTGCCCCTTTTCCCTTCTCTTCTCCTTCTGGCTCACACATGACACATAAGTTTGTGCATTTTGTGTTGTTATTCAAATCCTTGAAACCGTGCTTGGGTTTTTCCATTCTTTTTTCTGTCTGTTCTTCTGTCTTTTCAATATCACATGTCCTGTCTTCTAAATCACTGGTCCTTTCTTCTGCCATTTCAAATCTGCTGTTATATGCCTCTAATGTATTTTTTACCTTATCCATTTTGTCTTTCATTCCCATAGTTCTGTTATTTTTCTTTGCAAGCTTTCAAATTCTTCTTTATGTTCACTCAGTGTCTTCTTTCCTTTCCTTAAGATTTATTTATTTATTTATTTCTACATACACACACACACGCACACACCATTGTTTTGTGCTCGCTGTCTGCTCTCTGTGTATTCTTCTTGTGTCTACTTGTCTTCTCTTTAGGCAGCACCAGGAACTGATCCTGGGACCTTCTGGAGTGGAGAGAGGCTCCTCAATCTCTTGCACCACCTCAGCTCCCTGGTCTACTGCATCTCTTATTGTCTCTCTTCTGCATCTCTTTTTGTTCCACCATCTTGCTGTGCCAGCTCTCCACATGGGTCAGCACTCCTGTGCAGGTCAGCACTCCTACACAGGCCAGTACTCCACTTGGGCCAGCTCGCCACATGAGCCAGCTGGCTTTTCACCAGGAAGCCCCAGGAATTGAACCCTGGACCTCCTATATGGTAGAAGGGAACCCAATCACTTGAGCCACATCTGATTCCCTCAGTGTCTTCTTAATATTCTTTATCTCTTTAGCCATATCTTCCTTCAACTCCTTGAACTGATTTAGGAAATTTGTTTGATCATTGATTAGTTGTTTCAAGTCCTGTATCTCGTCTGACATTCTAATTTGTTACCTTGAGCCATATTTTCCTGTTTCTTAGTATGGCTTATTTTTTGCTGATGTCTAGACATCTGATTATGATGGTGAGTTTACTCCGGTCAGTATCTCTCTCTTGCCTAGGGTTTTGTTGATTGGCTTTGTGTTATGGTTTTTCATTGATTCTTGGTTCAACTTATTCTAGATCTTTAAAATTGCCCATGTTTAACTGATCACAACAGAGCCAGGGACCCACTAATGGGATGCAGACCAGTTCCAAAGGGAACTGAAGAGAGGAACAGGAAAGATGTCAGAAAGCCTCTTTTTCTCCCCTCTCCCCCTTCAAATTCCTGGTGGTACAATTTCCTGGCCTGATTTTTGGCTAAACTTTCCCTGCAGTCCTAGGGGGGGGAGTGTATTTTCTCCAAACTCCACCAGGAAGTGATGAAATAATGTCCATGATAATCCTCCCTCCAAGCCAGCTAAAGCCACAATTCAGAGCCAGGCCCTGCTGTCCAAACTTGCCAATCAGAAGCCATGCTTGGCCCTTGGCCATGCCCTACCTTTCCCCAGGAAGGAAAACCTCTGCTCCCTTCACCATCAACAGCAGCCAGTCCCAGGCTACTTGCCTCAAGGATAGGGGGCTGGGTACCATTCCCTGCCATGGTGGTGATTCACTCACAGTTTTTTATTTGATTTCTATATCTCCCTGTACTGCTCCCTCTTGGATAATGGACAGGACTTCCCTGGTCTGCAGATTCCCAGAACAGTTGTTTCGGACAGTTTCTGCCTTTCCTCTTGCTGTTTTTGAAAGAGGTGTGCCCTGCCCTCTATGCTACCATCTTCCTAGAAGTCTCCCCCCCAGATTTATCATTATTTTTAATGCACTTATTTTAGATATTGTAATAAGTAAAAAGTGGAATTACATACCAAAATACAATACAATAGTACTGGCATTTATAATTACTCATGTAATTACCTCTATTGAAGATCATTATTTCATCATGAAGCTTCAATACACAGTTTAGTGTCTTTTCCTTTCACTCTGCATTCCCTTTAGCCTTGCTTGTAAGGCAGGTCTAGTGGTGATGAACTCCCTTAGGTTTTTGTGGGGTTTTTTGTTGTTTTTTAATCCAGGAATGTCTTAATCTTTCCCTCATTTTTGAAAAACAGCTTTGCTGGATATAAAATTCCTGGTTGGCAATTATTTTCTTTCAGCACTTTAAGCATTTTGTCCCACTGCCTTCTTGTCTCCATCGTTTCTGATGAGAAATCTGCACTCAGTTTTATTGGATCTCCTTTGTATATGACATGTTTTGGGATTCTCTCTGACATTCAACAGTTAGATTACAATATGTCTGGGCATGGATTCCTGAATTTATCCTGTTTGATATTTGTTGGGATTCTTTGATGTAAATATTTGTGTCTTTTTCATGTTTGGGAAGTTTTCAGCCATTATTTCTTCAAATATTTCTTCTGCCCCTTTCTCTCTTTCTGCCCCTTCTGGGACTCCCACAATGCATATAATAGTTCGATTGATGATGTCCCACAGGTCTTTCAGCTCTGTTCACATTTTTAAACAGTTTTATTGAGATGTATTTGCATACCATACAATCCATCCAAAGTGTAAAATCAATGGCTCTCAGTGTAATCTTTCTGTTTCTCAGCCTGAATAATTTCATTTGTATTATCTTTGAGTTCATTGATTCTTCTGCCAGCTATAATCTGCTGTTGAACCACTTAAGGGACATCAATTTCAGTTATTATGGACTTCAACTCCTGTATTTCTGTTTGGTTCTTTTTATAATTTCCATATTTTATTCAGATTTCTCATTTTGTTCATCTCTTGGTTTTCCTGATATCCTTTAGTTCTTTGTCTGTTTTTCCTTTAGCTCTTTGAGCATATTTAAAACCATTTTTGTAAGTCTTTGTCTGGTATGTCCAACATCTTATTTTCTTCACTGGTGGTTTCTGATGTTTTATCTTGTTTCTTTGGATGGATCATTATTTCCTGTTTCTTTGTTTGCCTTGTAATCTTTTGTTGCACACTGCACATTTTCATATTTTAATGTGTTAAATGGAATGTAGTCCCTGAGCTGTCTGTTCCATAAGTTTTGTATCTAGATAGTAATATGTCAGAGATTTCCTTAAATGCCAGGAGCTAACAAAAACAAACCAATGCAAAAACAACACCTTTGCCAGTCTTTGAAAATTGGCTCTGTTGGCAGGTGCTCTCTTTCACAGCCTAGCCCTCCTGCCAATGAACCTGAAGATGAGTCCAAGGCAAAAGTGCAGGGTCCTGTCTGGTCTTTTTTGGACATGCATCTTGCCCTGGGCATGTGCTTGGGGCCTTAGGAATTCCCCATTATAGCAATCTGAATGCTCCCTCTTCTCTCTATGAAACAATCCTTCCCCCATCCCAGGTACTCTATTATATGTCTTAAAACTGGTAATCCTTTGCCCCAAGCTATTGCAATTTGATTGCTTCTTACATTGATTTAGCTGTCTGCAAGCTGCTTTTGCATGCAGGACAAGTTCTAGGACGGTGAGCCAGAGACAGGTGTCCTTGTTCAGTCCTTCATGTTGCCACCAGATAGATTGGAACAGAAATACATACACCCCATTACATACATAGGGGTTACTCTTCTCCCTCTAGAATGAGATCAGGAATCCACACAGACAGCACAGGCAGATTCCACACTAAACTGGAGGGGAAGAGGAGGGAGGCAACATGGGTGCCAAAAGCTTTTCCTACCATTTTAAATTGCCTTTTCTTCATTTGGTACTCACCCAATTACTGCAACTCTTAACTGTTTTCCAGAGCTCTGAGCAAGATGGCTGTGCCAGTTTTTGCTGGTTGTTCAAAGATTTTGTAGGGGAATGGGACCTTGGAGTATCTCACACCACCATCTTGCTTGATTTGAAGTCTCATCACTTAATCTTATTAAGGATTCCTTATATGTGACAAGTTGCTTCTCTCTTGCTGCTTTCAGAATTCTCTCTTTATCTTTGGCATTCAATAGTTTGATTATATGCCTCAGCATGGTTCTTTTTGGGCTTATCCTGTTTGGAGTTCATTGGACTTTTTGGATGTTTATATTCATGTCTTTTGTCAATTTGGGAAAGTTTTCAGCCATTATTTCTTCAAATATTCTTTCTGCCCATTTTTCTTTCTCTTCTCCTTTTAGGACTCCCTTAATATGTATGTTGATATGCTTCATGTCCACAGGTTATAGGCTTTGCTCATGTTTCTATATTCTTATTTCTTTATCTTCTTCAGGTGGCATGATTTCAATTATCCTGTCTTCTAGTTCACTGATCTTTCTTCTGCCTGTTCAAATATGCTGTTGAACCCCTGTGTATTTTCTATTTTTGATATTATGTTTTTCTTCCCCAAAAATTTGTTTGGCTCCTTTTTAAAATTTCTAGTTCTTCTTTATGTTCATATATCATATTTTTTATTTCCTTCTGTTCTATGTCCATGTCTTCATTTTACTCACAGGACTTGTTTAGAAGAGCTGACTTAACACCTTTGATTGGTTGTTCCAATGTCTGTTTCCTTTTTTGTTTTATTTTGGTTTCCACTTTGAGTGGGCCATCTCTTTCTGTTTCTTTGTATGTCTTGTAATCTTTTGTTGAAGTCTGGACATTTGAAGGTTTTGATGTGCTAACTCTGGAAGTCAGATTCTCTCTCTTACCCAGGGTTTTATTATTGATTGCCTCTGTGTTGAGGTTCTTCCCCATTGCTTAGCCCAGTTTATAGTTTATGGTCCACGGTGAATAGTTGGCTTCTTCTCAGTTCTCTCTGAGCCTGCTCTTGCCCTGAGCATGCAGAATAGTTTTCAATAATTCCCCAGGATATGTGACTGTTTCTCCTCCAGAAAAAGGAGTTTCTCTCCCTACATTTTCCTCCTAAGGTTCTGGGCTGTATTCTTTTTCTTAATTACAATACTTTGTCTCTGGCAGCTGCAGTCAGTTCAGCTCCATTCCCACACTCCAGTCCACCCTTTCTTTCTCACCTTAGCACTGGCTCAGCCGTGCAGCTCTTTTTATACCACTTCTCCACTCTGGGTAAATTCAAGGGTTGGGACCCAGATATGCAACATGAGTCATTCTCCCATGGAGCCCCTGTACAAAGACACCCAATATTTCATTTAAATGCACCAAAAATTATGTCGCAGGAACCCATACTTAAATGAGTGTACCTGTCTCTGTACATTGCACAAACTTCCATGCAGAACCATGTGATGGGAGGGGCCCAAATGAGTAAACTTGTCCAAGGCTCTTCTACCATTTCCAGGTGTTGGTTTTTGGTTTTTGTTTTTTCTAATTCAGCATTCATTAAGTTGTTCTCTAGCCTCAATTATCTTCCAGATTTTTGGAAAAGTTGATTCTGATATTCTGCCCATTTTCCACTGTTTTTAAGGGTGGCATTCACCAGGAACATCTTACTCTGCCATCCTGCTGATATCACTAACACTTTATTCTTGATTTTCAAAAAGAAAAGCCCATCCTTTTAAAGAACTGCTTTTCTCGGCAATTTCCTCCACTCTGAGTCACAGGAGTGGTCCACAGTTGGCCTGAGGGAACGTATAACCATTATCATCAAGTTGCTCCTCCAGGTAGCACAGACTATTACAGGCAGCATGAGCTTTCACATCTCTTCTCTATTGAACAAGGGTCTTTGGAGAGGTCAATGAGTAAAGCTCATTCAGGTCTATTATGGCCATTTTGGGGGGAAAAAAGATCAAAATATTTCACAAGGTGCAGAACAAACCATGGAACACTATATACTTCAGCACACAGCCACTGCTGAAATCCCAGGACACTGAAGAATTTGCCTGCAAGTAATGTTAGCCCACATTTAAGAAGGCATAGATGGAAAACACTACGAAATAAATTTTGATCAAAGAAAAAGTTGTCTTTTTCTAGGGCTGAAAGCCCCTTGGGAATGATTTGAAACAAAAGAAGCTACATTCAAGGCCTCATCCACCATTCAATAAGTATTTAATAAGCACCTACTACATGCCTGGCTCTATGAGGGCTCAGTAGGGTTTCCAAACATAAATTAGCCCTGGATCCCAAATAATAGGACTCTGGCCACCTGGTTAGAGAAGGAAAACATAAGTACTAGCAGCAACAACATAATAGTCCCTGTTTATTGAGTGCTAGGATTTATGTGAGGTATCCTCATTTAATCTTCTCGAAAACCCTGCCAGGAATGCATAGATGTTGTAAATGAGATTCAGAGATTTCTGATTAAACTGGCCAGTACACACACAGTCAGTGTGTGGTAGTCAAGTCTCAAACCAAGGTCTCTCTTATGCCAAGACCTATATGATTTGATGGACCCCAAAAAATACACTCAAGAAAGTACTGACAATTCTAAAGAGGCAGAAATTATATATTATATCCCAGCATTTTTGTATTTGGGGAGTATCAGAAACCATGTTTCTCTAGACTTGGTGTCCCCTTAATATATATTTAACATATACTTTCTTTTCCTAGGAGTGAGCCCAGCAGCTTACTTAAATTTCTCATGCCCATCTATAATTATTGTTAAATTTCTCATTGGATTATGGATCTTGAACAATTTTGGATGGGATACTTCATCCTGACCTGCCCTGGGGCTAGCAGTCCCACTCTCATCTAGACTGCTACGTGTTTTGCCTACCCAATTCCCTTTCTCTTTCCTAGGGGAAACATTTGTCATGTTCTCATGGGGTTAATCTATACCTCCTTCTTTACCCAGTAACATGATCTAATCCAGGTAACCAGAATATTTTACACTCTCTGACCTCAGTGATTGGTTCAGATATGGGCATGAGACCCAAAGCTAAACTAGCCAGTGTCCCCTATGACTTTTAAGCCTGAGCTACTGATGAAGAGTCTCTTTCCATTGGACATTAAATTGGAAGAATGCTAGTCCAGGGCTCCACTGGCCAACTTGTCCAAGACAAATAGCAGAGAGACAGAGTGAGGGCATCATGATAACATCATTGAGCCCTTGAACCCCACATATCTGAAGCTAGGCACACTTCTGGAATTTTCAGTTTAGAAAGTCAATAAGTGACCTCTTTCCAAAAGCTACCTTGAGTTGAGTTTCCATCACTAGCAACTACAAAAATTCTGGCTATTAAGGCATTTGTCTGCAGACTTCTTTATGTGTACCCAGTTACTAAAAAATTTTGCTCACCCTCAATATATGTATATTTATTAACACTTGTATTGCTGTACTAACATTTATGCACATTTTATAAAGGCAGTGGCCACCAGTGGTTCTGAGGGGAGGGAAAGGGAAGAATAGGTGCAACAAGGGGGCATTTTTGGGACATTGGAATTGTCCTGCATGACATTGCAATGATGGATACAGGCCATTATACATTTTGTCAAAACCTATAAAATCATGCGGGGCAGAGTATAAACTATAATGTAAACTATATTCCATGGTTAGTGGCAATGCTTCAATATGTGTTCATCAATTGTAACAAATGTACCACTCTAATGAAAGATGTTAATGTGGAGAAGTGTGGGAGGGGGAGGGGGAATCCCCTATATTTTTAATGTATAATTTATGTAATCTAAAGCTTTTTTAAAAATAAAAAAGCAAACATTTTTAAAAAGCTCCTAACAACTTAAAAAAAAACTATAAAAGCTTTAATGTTTTCTTTCTGAACTCCTTTGAATTGTCTTGCAAACTTCCTGAATAGTCACATCCCACTTTAGGGACTATTGCATTAAGAATATTATCAACCTAATGGTCCACAAACTAAAGGCATATTAAAAGACCTTTCTTCAGAATGGCAAATGTTCTGTCAATAATCTAACTGAAATCTAACTGTAGCAGTTTGGTATCATTTATGAATTCCAAAAATAGATATTAGATTATGTTTGTAAACTAGTCTGTTCCTCTGGGTATATTAGATTGTATTATCTTCAGAGGTTTCACTTTTACTTAGTTAAATAATGATTAAGGCTTTGACTGGGCCACGTCAGTAGGACGTGCAGCAATATCCACTAGTGATGTTGTCCAGGGTCCACTTTGTTCGTGGGTGATGGAGTCCATTGGTAGAGATAAAACTCATTGTGTTAGTGTTCAGGACCTGGGTCAGTGAAAACGGTGCCACGGATGAGAAAGAAAGAGACAAAGAGAAGAAGAAACTGGGATCAGGGGTCTCTACGTCCGATATGGAGAGAAGAGCCCAGCCATCTCACAAAGTGTGGCTTTTATTCTGGCTTGAGAACAAAGAAAATACGAGTGAGCATGTGCAAGGTAATAGATACTTGACAGTTACATCTTACAGAAATCAACAAGTCTTAAAGGTCAATGGCTCAGTTCTTTGATACATTTCTGCAATTCACAGGTATAATCTCAGGATGTTTCCTGACCCAGCTCCTAGCTTGAGACTGGAGGGCTTGTTTATTACATTCCAAGTTGACCTGCTTTCTGTCAGTAATCATGGCCTTTAATTGAAACTCCATCACATTGGACCACAGTAAACTGGGGGATTTAGAGGGCAGGATGATAGTAGCTCAAAGATTTCTTCTCCTTTTCAATACCATCACTGAAACCCTCTCTACCTTCCCCATGAATTAATAACTTTCTCATAACTCAGCTTTGACTTCTGTATTAGTCAGCCAAAGGGGTGCTGATGCAAAATACCAATAATTGGTTGGTTTTTATAAAGGGTATTTATTTGGGGTAGAAGCTTACAGTTACCAGGCCATAAAGCATAAGTTTCTTCCTTCACCAAAGTCTGTTGCCATGTGTTGGAGCAAGACAGCTGCTGACGTTTGTCAGGGTTCAGGCTTCTTCGGTTCCTCCCTTCCCGGGGCTCCATTTCTCTCGGGGCTCAGCTCCTCTGTTTCCTCCACAAGGTCAGCTGTAGATCAGGAGGCTCTCTAGGCTTTGCCTCTCTCCACAAGGCCAGCTGTGAACTGTCAGGCAAACGGCTCGTCTCTTTTCCTGGGGCCTCCTCTCCTTCCTCACCAAGTTCCTCTGTATGCTTACTTCCCGGGGCTCCAGCTCAGAACTCCGCATCAGAACTCCAACTCAAAAAAACTCCAACTCTGTCCTTTTATCTTTGAGACCCCACCCACCAAGGGGTGGGTTTCAACACCCTACTTACGTGGCCCAGTCAAATCCCTAATCATAACTTAATCATGCCCAGATGAACAACCAGTTTACAAGCATAATCCAATATCTATTTTTGGAATTCATAACTATATCAAACTGCCAAACTGCTACAACTTCCATTACACTAACCATCCAGATGCCAATCCACCTATGCCTTTCACTTAACTGTAAACACCTCAGCCATTTTTCTCTCATCCCCTTGCATCCCTAATGCTTGGTTAACACAGGATTGGACAATTTCTATGATTAACTAGTGCATTTGTTACCCCAGCTTAGAGTCAGAAAGAAAAATTCATTTAAGGCTCTTGCTTGGCAGGGGACAAGACAGTTAAAACTCCACCATACCACTTCTCAGCCAAAAGGACTTTCTAAACTCTGCCTGAAGATAAAGAGGGTAGAAATATTGAGTCTTGTGTGCATCACTTTAAACCTGTATGTGGGAAGATCTGCAACCTGCTTCTACTGCTTTAAAAGGAAAAAGATCCCTTCTTAGACTTTCTTAATGACTCATTAAAAGAGATAATAACAAACATTCAGTAAGTGAATGTTTAAGTTCTTTATGTACATCAACTAAAAATAAGTAGTAGTATTTCCAATTTACAAGTGTGAAATCTGAAACTTACAGAGGTTAAATAACTTGCCTAAATTCAGAGTCAGGAGTCAAATGCAGAAATGTGAGACATAAAATCTGTGCTATTTCAGAGCTTTCATTTTTTAAGCAGTCCTCTCTCCTCTAGATTGAACTGGCTCCAATCCCTCTCAACCAGGATATGGGATATCATCCCTGGCTCCTTGCTGACGACAGCACCATTTAACCTCTTTGCTGACATCCTGCCTTTTTTTAAAAAAAACAAATCAATTTTATTGATACATATTAATAAATCATACAATTCATTCAAAGTGTACAATCAATGGTATTTGCTCTAATCACTTCAGTCATTATTACAGCATTTTCATTATTTCAATAATAATAATAAACAAAAAACAGAAAACAAGAAAATTCCTCACCTCTCAATCTCTCTATGCTTCCCCTACCATACATAGCTGCTGTTTCTGGCTATTCTATTCAAAGTGTATAAACAATGGCTTTTAGTATAATCATAATGTTATACATTCATCTCAAAAATTTTAGAACAATTTCATTACTCCAAAAAGAAAGATTCCACACCTCATAGCATTCCTTCCTCAGACCTATGTAACCACTAATCTCCTTTCATCTTTATAAATTGATTTATATTTATATTTTATATAAATGGAATCATACAATATGTAGTAATGTGTCTGGTCTCCTTCACTTAGTATAATTTTTTTTGCCTGATGTTAACATTTTGTACTATTAACTTATATTAGTTCAGCTTCAAAGAAAAATGGTCTTACATATGCAATTCTACCCATATTCATATTTCACATAATATATTTAATTCATAATAGGGCAATCATACAGTATTTGTCCTTTTGTGTCTGTCCTGCTTCACTCAACATAATGTCCTCCAGCTTCATCCATGTTGTCATATGTTTCATAACTTCTTCTTCTTACCGCTGTATAATATTCAATCATATGTATACGCCACAACTTGTTCATCCATTCATCTTTTGATGGACACCTGGGTTGTTTCCAACTTTTGGCTATCGTGAATAACGCTGCTATGAACATTGGTGTGCAGATATCTATTTGTGTCACTGCTCTCAGTTCTTCTGGGTATATACCTACCGATTGTATTGCCAGTTCCCATGGCAAATCTATATTCAACTTCCTTAGGAACTGCCAAATAGTCCTCCACATTGGCTGTATTACTCTACATTCCCACCAACCGTGAATGTGTCCCTATCTCTCCACATCATCCTGCCTTTTTTGAGTCTCTCAGCTTGGTAGCACAGCACCTTTAGCCCCAACATAGAATCCTGATCCTTGCTACTCTCTGTTGCTCCCACCTGACACCCAGAAGTACAGATTCCATCACTTCAGGCTAATCAATCCCTTACCAGCTCTGTCCAAGAGCCACATATGTAAGTTTAAATATTCTAGAGTCCATATTAACAAAGTAAAAAACAGATGAAATTAATTTTAATAATATATTTATTTAACCCAATATATTAAAAAATCACTCAAATACCAAAAAATTTGAGATATTTTACACTCCTTTTTCCATGGTAAGTTTTCAAAATCTTGTATATATTTTACACTTACAGCAAATTGTAATTTGGACTAGTCACATTCCAAGCATGTAGTGTCTACATGTGGCTAGTGGCTACCATACTGGGCAGCCTAACCTTTGTCACTCTATATACCTCACCTAATTAGTAAAGTGGTTCCTGTCAGGAGATGAAATGACATTACCAAATTTTAATGTTTGGCTAATGTATTCCACCAACTCAAACTGGATTATAATAGAAGTATACCACATGAGGGGCAATTTGATATAGTAGCACTGTAGTCAGACGGTCTCAAGTTCAAATCCCAAGAAGATGATAGATAAAAAGGATCTTCACTAATGCATTGTTCATAATGGTGAGACACTAAACATTTGTTTAAATTTCCATCAGGGAAATGGATAAGCAAATTGTGGTATTTTCTCCGGTTGCAATGGTATGCATCATTTAAATGAATGAACTGGATCTACATGCACACATAATACAGATATAAGTAAAAATAATATTTAGTGACAAAAATGTATGCTACAATAGGATGCCTTCGGTATGAGACTTTTTTTAGAGTTTAAACATATGTGAAATAAGGTAATTTATTATTTTTGGTTACGCACTAATGAAGTGAAAGAAGAAAAACCTGCCTGGAAGGTCTTCATAATGGTGATTCTCTGGGAACAGAAAGGAGGAGGGAGAGAGGGAAATTACAGTGTGGAAGGGCAGGCTTCAACAGCATTTGCAATGATTTATTAAGAAGGAGGAGAGAAAAGATTCTAAAACAAATACTCAGGCAGTTAATAAATGAGTGCATGTCAAGAAGTCCTCTGTCAGAAGAACTACGATTTGTTCTGACTCAGTTTGTAGGAGGCAAAACCAGCAAGAGTAATTCTTAATCGACAGAGTTTCCAGACAAGCTCCAACCAGAAAATAGCCCGTCTTCCAATACTTTGAGGATACTTGTTTGGAGAAGGTTAGAGAAGCACAAAGGAACTGCTACTAAATATTGAACTCATCACCTAGACAGGTCTGGGAAGAAATTACTTTTTGAACAATCTAATGATTTAATTTAAATGGCACATGTCAAGGAGCACCTCCACAGTTTGCTCAGTCTGTAGGAATTCTACTCGGAGCTGTACACAGAATAAGAAAATTTAAAATAATTAATGCAAAGTTAATTGTCATGGAGGCAGTTGGAATCTAATACAGTCCTTATAGAGAACTTATTCCTGGAAATATTTTTTATCAACGTCTCCTAACCCATCTGTGCTTCTGAAATGAAGTTGCTAATGGGAAGTCCTAGGACTATTTCCACTTGCTCCATTATAATTATGCAAAACCACATGTGTGTTCAGCCTGATCCCATTTCAATTTACACACTGATTAAATGGGAAATAAATTAATGTGGTACAAGTATTGATGGGATTACCATAAACTGGCGCTTACCCACAGAAACAAACCATTCACTAATGAATTAATAGCACTATTTATTTGGGGGAGAACATTTGATGTCATCAAATGGAGGGCACACACATGCATAGACCCCATAAATATATGTTTTTTTAAAAGTCAGTAAATTAATTTCAAAAACCTCTTCTAGCACAGGTTATGCAGGCTTTAATTTAGAAAAATAAGATCCAGTGAAAGAGAAAATGCCTTTGCCCACTTGACAATGCCTTGTCATTCCTAGGTAATGTGACTTTTAATCAAAGGGAATAGAGACAATTAATTCCCTGATGAATAACACGTGCACATTTAAAGTAGCAGAAATCCTAGATGGTCACCAGAGAAACTTTCTGCAGAGACACAATAGCGTACCACAAACCAGCATAATGCCACTGGCCCTGGGATCCCTGAAGATAAAATTGGGGGACTCATTAAAGGCATTTTATAGCTAATCTTTATTTCCCTGGTGGACATAAGAAGAGGAGGTCGCTAAACCAGCAAGCCCATTTAGAACCTCATAAACGATAATATGCCAACCCAAAAAGGAAGGCAATGAACTCCACCCCAGCTATTCTGTGCGTGAGCCTGGACTGGATCTCTAAGGGTAGAGTTCTCAGCAGTTGAGACGTTGCTGTGCACTTGCCTGTCTTCCTGGATGGAAGGGTCTTTTCTGGGTTCCTTAGAATAGAACCCATAACCTTCTAAGAATATGCGATTCAAAACACAGAACAGATGATTTCCCTGGAGAGATATAGCTCATAATTAAGCAAGTACATCAACCCATGTGATGGGAGTAAACCAGCACCAGGAAGACCCCAGAGCTCATCTGAATAGAGGCATCCCAGATACAAGTGAGCACAGGCCAGGTGAGCAGTAGGAAAAGAAAAAGTGCCTGAACTTTTCACGGTAAAAACATTCCCAGGCTGAGATAATGAGTCCAAAACTTAGTACCTCTTTTTTTTATTTAACAGACTTCAATTTTTAGAGCAGTGTTAGGTAACAAAAATTGCACTGAAAATTTCGAGGGTTCCCATATAATGCCCTCTCTTTCCCTAACACACCCCTACACACAGTTTCTCCTATTATTAGTATCCTGCATTAGTGTGCTACACAATTAATGAACCAATATTGATACATGATTAACTAAAGCTCACCATTTATATTAGGGTACAGCCTTGGTGTTGTACAATTCTGTGGGTTTTTGACAAATGCATAATACCATGTGTTCACCATTACAGTATCATACAAAGTAGTTTCACTGTCCTAAAAATGCCTTGTGTTCCACCTATCCATCCCTCCCCTCAACCACCACTTTTTAAAAGTTTCCTTTTATTTGTTTCCGATTACAAGTCAATACTGCCTTGCTTTTGAAAAAATATCAGAATAAGCATGCAAAGAAAAAAAATAGTAAAAACACCCACGATCCTGCTCATCCAGAAAGTATTTGTCCTTTCAATGCTATATGTAACTGTTTAAGTGCAAAATTTCTACTGTTATTTGGAGCTGGATACCTCTTGGTGGTGGGGGCTGCCCTGGGCACTGTAGGGTGTTTTGCAACTTCCCCAGCCTATACTCAATAGATACCAGTAGCCTACCCCCAACCCTCACCCAGTTGTGACAACCAAAAATGCCTAAAGACTGCCAAATTGTCCCCTAGGGAAGAGGTGCAAAATACCACTTCTACCCCCATGAGAATCACTGTTTAGAGGAATCATATTATGCAGTTTTGAAACCAGCAATTTCTACTTATCAATATATTATAAGCATTTTTCTATGTCGTTAGGAATGTTTCTGCAGCATCCTTTCTAATGGCTACAGAAGAGTTCATTATATGATGCACTATAACTTATTTAACCATCCCTTAATTTATTTAGCCAGTCTTATGTTTTTCAACATTATGCAAAAACATGATGAACTTCCATTTACATACCTATTTGGGGACATATTGATTATTTCCTTAGAGTACATTTCTTAAAATAGAATTGCTGTGGCAAAGGCCTTTTGTTTTTAGTATCATTTTAAAGCTTTTGGTATGCCCTGGTATCAATTTCCATTTGTGATTGGTGTTAGCCTATACCTGTACCATTCTCACCCATCCTACTCCATGAATGCAAGGATTTCCATTTGTTCTGTCACTTCAGTATCCTCCCAGGTTCTAGAACAGTGCTGACACATAATAGCAGCTCAATAATATTTATTGATTATATAACTAGATAAGTGAATGAATGGCAGCTAAAATTTCAAACACCTTGCAGATTGATAGAGTTTTGTAACTTACCTTATTCAAAAAGAGCACATTTGAAGTTGCTCCTATAGTAATAAATAGCCTATAAATGTGTTTTTACTTCAGAGAAGAGGGAGGAGTATTAAGAAGCAAATAGTCTAAGACCTGAGCCACCAGTACAAAGATTTTGGTGAAGATATGAAAGAAATAAACTATTTATTGAATGCCCCCAGCTCTGAGGCTACTTTAGAAGATAATACCTGTTATCTGCACTTATGACATACAGTATCCTTCCTGGAAAGAAAATAGTAAAGACAAAAAGAGATTTCTTTGAATTTTTTTAAAATTCAAGACTAAGAATTTGGATGATGCTTGTTTGCCTAAAAGATTCGTATTTCATTTTGTGTCATTCCAAACGAGATTGAATAGGTTATCTGCATTAAGTCTGTACCTGTCCATATCTAATTGGCAGACCTTGAACCTCAATGTCATTAAGAACACAAATCTGATTATAAAGAGGTTCTGATACAGTGATTCAAGTAATATTCTTTCTGCTATGCCCACCACACGATGGTACAAGAATAAAACCATCAACTCCTTCCACTCCTCACTTCTCTTCAAAGTTAGGTGAAATTTTTTTTTAACTACACCATGACATGGGCACCAATAGAAGGGCAAGATTATGGTGAGTGCCTCATTTAAAATTCAAGAAAGAGTCTTAGCCAGTCCATTCATACTTAAGAGAATTAAAGAATATAAAGTATGTAGATCTTAGCAAAAGGACAATGAACCATGTCATCCTTACTACTTAATTCCAAGGTCACATTAGTCCAGACAGAATATTAATCAAACTCCAGTTAAAAAATAGAAATGATTTCTTTGTACCCAATTTGTTTTAAAATTCAAGAAATACTGTTTTGCTATCACAATGCAATAGGTATGTAGCTGCTGATGACGTTATACAAACATCATGCCAAAAATGTTGCCATTATTTTGTTGAGCCATTTGATAATATAAAGAAAGAATTAAGTCTTTAGTAAAATCCCTCTTGGGAAGGCAGTTTGAAGACACCTAGTACAATAGTTGCCTAAGATACAAAATTCTAAATTTTATAGTTCCGTAGTACTCAACCTCAAGAACACATTTAAATCAACTGGTAGCTTAAAAAAAAACAAACAACAACAACAAAAAATCAGTGTCAGGACTCCACCCCAGAGACTCTCACTTAAATGATCAGGGGTGGATCCCAGACACTGGTAATTCTCAAACTGCCCCAGATTATTATTATTATTATTATTTTTGGCCTTGTAACTGTAAGCTTTTATTCCAAATAAATACTCTTCATAAAGCCAACAGATTTCTAGTACTTTGCGTTGGCACCCCACTGGCGGGCTGACACATCCGTTTTCAGAAGGAAGTTCCTGCCTTCTCCATCTCTCCATACACTGTGTGTGTGTACATATATATATGAATGTATGTGTGTGTGTGTATATATATATATATATATGCTTTTTTTAATTAATTTAAAAAAATTTTAAAGATACTTACATAAACGTTACACAAAAATTATAGGGATTCCCATATGCCCCACCTCCCACACCTCCCACAACCTCCCACATAAACATCCTTCATTAGTGTGGCATATCACCTGCAATGGATATGCACTATCTTCCTCCCAGCGTGGGACATGACTCCTGGGGGTGAGCCTCCCTGGCACCAAGGGATTACTACCAAGTGCCAACTGGCAGTACGACTGGAAAAAGACCTCAAATCAAAGGGGGAAAAGGTAAAGACAAATGAGTTCATATGGCTAAGAGATTTCAAAGTGAGTCAGGAGGTCATCCCAGAGGTAACACGCACATCTCAGTAGGACATCATAGACTTCCAAAGTGGATATCACCCCAAATAGGGGGGCTCCTGAGGGCCCTGGAGACACCCAGGTCCTATGTCAGGGTGGATAGCTCCAGAGTTTGGTGACTTGCCAGTTGGCCCTACTTTGGAATTTGTGCTCCTGAGAGTGACAGAGTCAGACTCAAATATGTCTTCCCTGCACATGGTTCATCTGTCCCTTCTATTCAAACCTATACGTGGTGCTGGAGTTTGTAGGTGTACATCCAGAAACTGGAGTCTTTGGACTGTCCATGTGTCAGCTTGGTCCAGAATCCCAGTGGAGCTGCAACTCCTACTCTACTGCTCAATGGACTCACCCAGGACACCTGGCGGGGAGATGATGATGGACAATGGCCATCCCAGGGAATGGAGAGAGTCTGCAGCTGCAGGCAGGATAATCCCATCCATCTTATCCATGGGATATAAGCCCCCTCTCAATTGGAGGTGGAGTGGACATCACCATCCCAGACTCTTCAAGATTGGAAGAAGAGCTATGGACTAGAGTGGACTTCCTGGTATTCTGTTATAGACATATTGTGATTCAAGTAATGGAAGAAATTACAACATTTATGTGGAGCCAGTGGCCACTGGATGCTCTGGGGGCAGGGAGAGGGAAAAGCAGTTGTAATACAGGGCCTTTTTCAGGACTTGGGAATAGTCCTGAGTGACATTGCAATGACAGATATAGGCCATTTTATATCAGCCTATAACACGCAGAACTGTGTGTGAGAGAGTGTGGTCTACAATGTGAACTATGTTCCATGCTTGATGGCAAAGCCCCAGGATGTGTATACCCAGATGATTCTAATGTGCCATCAGGTTTGAGACCCACTCCTTGATGCTAGGGTAACTCATTCAACTGTTTTGACCAAAATCCTTCTGGAGGCCTAATCTCCAACTGAGACTCACAATCAATGCAAGGGAAGACATGTTGCTCAGTAGGGCCCAAGTTATTTCTGAGGTTCCATTTAATTAACATAGAGAATGAAATGTTATCGTGTGTGCTGTGTATTGTGAGAACGTTATTTAAGCTTATTTTCCATAGTTGTTGTTAGACGACTCAAATAGCAAACCAGATATCATCAAAACCCACCTCTGACCTTATATGAAACCTGAAGCTAAAATCATCAGCGCTTTCATGCCCTGGGATGAGGGCAGAGCTCTGGTTTGAAGCAATCACAACAGTCTCGGAGAACTTAAGAGTCAAATAAAGAGCTATTAGATTTTAACAGTTGCATAAGACATGAACTATATAACTAGAATACCCTTCCCAATGATTCAAACTTCTCAACTATAACATAAAGTAATTATTTTGTTGCTAAATGAGGCAATGTGTCACATAGTAGACACACAATAAGCATTTTTAAACCTAATGAGTGAAGCCCGCATGACTCAGTGGTTGAGCACACACTGTACATGTACTAGGTCTCGGGGTCAACCCCCTGTACCCACCCCTCCCCCCCAAAAAAAAAACCTAGTTAATGAACACTAAAATTGCTCATAAATAAAAAGCAGGTGGTGATGAAATTTAAAATTTGGAATTCTTCTGTATAACAGAATTAGTATTAATTTCAGAGCTAAATGTACTCAGTACCTTGAATAATTATAATTTCTGGCACTGCTGTACTAAATTCTTTAAGAGCAATAAATTTCAAAAATTTGCTGTCTTAATTACACTCAAACTTGAACAGATCATGTCAGTTCCGGAAGAAATGGTAAGAAAAAGTTCCCATTCTAGTCACAAGAAAAATTTTATCAAATATATCATTTTCTCCAGGCACTTTTTCATTTTTTTCACTTTGGTAAAATGTACATAAAATTTACCACTATAACCATTTTAAAGTGTACAAATCAGTGGCATTAAGTACACTCACAATGATGTACAACTGCCACCACTAATTCCAGAAGTTTTTCACCACTCCAAATGGAACCCTGTTCCCATTAAGCAGTCACTCCCCAGTCCCCTCCTGCCTCTTCTCCTCTCCCAGGCTCTGGTTACCACTAATCTGCTTTTTGTGTCTGGATTTGCCTACTCAGGGTATTATATATAAATGGCTTCATACAATATGTGCTTATTTGCAAATAGTTTTTTCCCCACTTAATATGTTTATAAGGTTCCTTCGTGATGTAACATGTAATTCATTCCTTTTTATGACTGAATATTGCATTGCATTGGATATACATTTTGCTTATCCAATTGTCTGCTGATTGGCATTTGGGTTGTTTCTACCTTTTGCTTATTGTGAATGAACTATGAACATTCATGTACAAGCTTTTGTTTGAATACCTGTTTTCAGGCCTTTTTCATATATCCCTATGAGTGGGTTTGCTGGGTTATATGATAATTCTATGTTTAACTTAATAGAGAAACCACAACACTGTTTTCCACAGTGGCTGCACAATTTTACATTCCCACCAACAATGTATGAGGGTTCCAATTTCTCCACATCTTCACTAATGCTTTTTTTTTTTTTTTTTGCCATCAATAAGAAATTTACTTGTTTTAAAAAAATCCCAAAAGCTCACACTGTCCAGAAAAATTTAACAGGTTTATTTATAACTGTTATAAGGTTGAACTGTTGAAACTTGTTCACAGAAACATTTTGACTTGCAGCAATGCTTTATGTTCCCACATTTATATTTAAAATTCACACACAAATGAAAATGGAAAAACAGCCAATACCTCATTTCTGTCCCCTATTTTTCCAGTACCACTCACATACTTAGGTACCTTGTGGCCCCATGGGAACGATATCTAACATTCATAACTACCATGAACAGGGAGAAGAGGAAAAAAAAATTTTTTTTGAGAATGAAATGTTAAGCATGTTCTCCACATATGCACCATGCTAGCTGGATGTCTTCTGGCATAATTGTTACACGTTTGGCAAGGATAGCACACAGGCTGGCATCTTCAAAAAGGCCAACCAGATAGGCCTCACTTGCCTCCTGCAAAGCACCAATAGCTGCACTCTGGAAGCGCAAATCAGTTTTGAAGTCCTGAGCAATTTCTCACACCAGACGTTGGAAGGGAAGTTTGCAAATCAGAAGTTCAGTGGACTTCTGATAACATCTAATTTCAGTTAGTGCCACAGTACCAGGCCTGTAACAATGAGGTCTCTTCAACCCTCCAGGAGAAAGCACACTCTTGCTACGGGCTTTTGTAGCCAGTTACTTCCTAGGTGCTTTATCGTTGGTCAATGGTCAATTTGCAGGCAGTCTGTTGTGTAGGACCATGGTAGAGACCATGGCATAGAGACCTCCTTACTTAACCCTCTTCTCCAGCAGGCACTCGGCAAGGCAGTGGTGTTAGAGAACCATGGTGGCACAATGGCAGCAGCCCCTAACACTTTTTATTTTTCCTTTTTTTAAAAAAATTATGGTCCTAGCAAGTTTTAATTTGCATTGTCCTAATGATTAATGATATTGACCATCTTTTCATGTGTGTGTTGGCCATTTACATATCTTTCCTGGAGAAAAATCTATTTGAGTCCTTGGGCTATTTTTTAACCAGATTGTTTGTAACGGCAAGAGTTCTTTCTGTATTCTGGATACTATGCCCTTATCAGATACATGATTTTCCCATTCTGTTAGGGCACCTTCTTTTACTGCTAGATTACCCCGCCCCCAACCGAATGAATATATATGGAACACCAACTCCTGCCAGGCATCATGCTAGATGCTGTTTAAGAGATAGTGATTAAGGGTCAAGACTAAGCTTGAATCTAAGTTTCACTAGTTGTTAGCTTGTGACATGGGTCAAGTTATTCAATTTCTCATACCTGCAAAATGGAGGGAATAGGAATTTACTTGAAGGGTTGTAAAGATTGTGTAAAATAATATGCAATATGCCTGGCCATAGTAATTATAACCCTTAAAGTAGGTGATACTGTATCCTGTTTATATATATGTAATCAGAGATACTGACAGGTTGCAAGTTGCCCAAGGTGTCATAATGACAGAATCTGGAAATTTTATCCTTTGGGATTTTTTTTCCCCCTAAACTTATTTTCATTATATATTCTTGTAACCTATCTTCTGGTAATTATTTTTTATATACCTTATAGAATTGAGGAAATTACTAGCTGATATTCTGGCAGCACAAAGAATCTGGGAATATGGAAGAGAAATTCTGGTGAACAAAGCAATGTAGGCTCCTGCAGTTTAATACAGGATGAGTATTTTGTATCATTATCTGCTTTGGAATTGACGGATCCTTTTAAACAGGTAGACTGCCTTTAAGAGTACCTGCTCACTGTCTACATTGTATTCCCTGATATCTGAAGAGAAAATAGAGGACATTATCAAGTATATAATTAAAAAATTACGTGGAATTACTCATTGACTAGAATGACACAAATTTCACTGATGCTCCTTTTAAGAGTTCATGGCTTGGTGTCAAATCAAATTTATATACACTTTATTGGAATATACTAAACAAAGAGAGCATTTAAAAGCTGGGGTTGTGAAAGCAAACATTTCTCAAAATACTAAGGGATCAGTCTGCTGTATTTTTTTGGTTGGTTATTGTTCCTTTGGAGAAGCAGCCCTCTTTCTGCCTTGATTCTCAACAATTAGTTCTCCTTATTTCCATTTTTAGACTCTGGCTCCTGAAGGGACTACTTCCATCAACAAAGCAAGTTCTGGGCAAAACTTCCTTAAGCAACCTGTCAAAAACAGCTCATGCTCAATCTTTCCTGGGATTCCCTGACATGTGAAAGCTCCAGCCAGATCCTTAAATGCAGCTTGGATTAGTCTATCACCATTATTAGACCATGACCCTAGCAGCAAAATTAGGTACATAATCTGAGGCAAGCACTGCTCTCCAGCAATCCTTCCCAACAGTATGACGTTGGCTGTGTGTAAGGGAAAGACATGCTTCTATTCCTAGTGAATCTCTCTGCTTTATTATTTCATTCTTATATCCTTCAAGTTATTAGTTACTTAAAAACAAACAGAAATAAACCTAGCATATAGCTACACACTCATTTTCCATTTAGTCAACATTTATTGAGCACCTTCCATGAACCAGACACCTAAAACGTGCCTGGGGTAAAACAGAAACAGACCCTGCACTCTTGTAAATTATGATAGAAATGGGTTGCCTGGTTTTGTTGGAAGGGATATCTATCAGTAAAGACTTCTGGTTACAAACTTTGGCAAAAAGGAATTTATTGGCAGAATTATAGGGGACCACAGATTCAACGGGAGGCTGGAGAATCAAAACAGGCCAGGTGTGACCCAGGATAGGTCATGTAGTAGAAGCATTACCTTTAACCCCATATGACAGCTTCACTTGATTAAGATTCACAACCTAGGGGGAGTGTTCAAATAGGACAGCTTCAGTCAGAGACTCACCCCATGGCACCAGAAGAGAGAGATTCTTACAATCAGAAGGCATGAATACATTCTAAAGAAAATGGTCATTTCTACTTTAAAAAGAAAGTGATCAATACATACAAGAATGATTCAAATCAACACCAGGCTGATTGATATACTCAGTAGGAAGACATGGAGGGTAAAATTTGTGGGTGACTTTTTCAATTCTGCTTTATATCAATAAAGAATTAGATACTTTGGAAAATTTTTCCAGAGCCCTTGAAATTGACTTTTTTAAAAAATATTGCTTTTTTCCCCTTGTCTTTTCAAAACTTTTCATTCAGCAAGCTGCAGTGTTAACTTTTACAAAGTTGTCTTCAGTCAGTATTCGAATGTACACAATAAATCTGCACTAAAAATAAACCCATTAGACTCTAGGTAAACCCCTTCTACATAAACGCACAACAGACACGCATCCTCTTGCTATGTGGCAAAGGGGAAGGTTACCCAGACCTCAATTTTTTCACCTTTATAAGAATACTGCTACCTACTTCATAAAGATAATTTAAAATAAGCCAGTTCTTTTCAAATTCCTATCTACAGGATAAACATCTTTCCAGGGTTTCTATTTTTAAGAAATGAGATAACTTTTCCAAATGTGGGGATTTTTTCCTGTGTTCCTACAACGTTTTGTAAGATGTATGTGCAAGAAAATACTTTTCCATGACTGCTAACTATTTTGCTCTTAAACAACTAAATATAAAAATTCAGTGTAGACAGATATCTGAAAAATTTTGAGCTTTATGTTATGCTAAATGGCCAAGATAGGGCTCAATCAGTAGCCTAAACACACTTCATACTTTGTTTAGTACCTTCAAATAATAAATATATAGGCCCTTACTTTAGAAATGATTTTATTTCATGTGCAAATAATGAACTGATGCTCTACCCATACACTCTATTTACAAAAATCAACAGGAACTTTTGCAAAGAAAACAATGCAACAAATTTTAAAAGGCACTTGGATTTCTCTGCATCTAAATTAGTGCCAAGCTGCAAAAATAAAGCTTGTTCCACCAGGAATCTCAAGTTAGTGGAAATTAATAGAATTTAGTATCATTTTAGGAAAAGATTATTCAACTCTCACCCATAACTTCCAAAACTGGCTATCAAAACAGTACACTTAAACCAGGTCAAAACAGTACAACATAATTAGGCTTCAATCTTGAGGACCAAAATGCTCATCTAAGATGGTAGTAAACCAAAACAGGAAATCTTAAAATGAAAGTATCATTTGAGGCCAACTGCCATAAAGATTGTTAATTCCTTATTCTATAACATTAATAAAGGGAGTATTTTACTGCAAAAAAAAAAAAATTATTTTATGTTTCATTAGCCATGAATTTGTCATTAGTTATTATGTTTGTGCTGCCTATGGCCATTATCCAAATGACATGACCATTTTATGCCCACAATTCACTTCTATAATTACATTCAAGATTTTCATGATTTACATGACATAACTTATCAGTGAAGGTTTGAAGTTGAGATACAATCTAACATCCATAACATCTGATGTTTTATAGGTAGTAATGCAAGAGAGATGTATTTTTAATCACCTTTCATTTGAGTGACCTTACGTAAAAAAACAAATCAATAATTTAGAAGTCCCAAGCCTCCAGATATTTCCAAATACACGTGCAGAAAGGTTACAATGAGATTTTTAAGAAATATCTTCCATGTGCACATCCTGTTGTAATTGCTGTATCGCCATTTTTTCTTCCAGCTGCTTTCCTTTGCCT
>JAQZBX010031017.1:0-26524 GCA_029593785.1 Cabassous unicinctus
AAATTAGATATTGTTTATACTATATGGTATCCATTTCACACCAAAAAAGATATGAAAACATATCCTCTCTACATGGAAATAGTTTTATTCTTTTGCACTTATTGCAGTCACTTTATCAATAAAACCCTATTTTGTTCTTGATATTGGTCATTGTTTCATTATCTTTATTCCTGATAAATCAAAGTAGATATATATGAAGTTGATTTTCTTTTCAGACAAACATTTTTGCATTACTTACAATTTCTTTCTGTTACTCTATTTTCAATTTCCTTGACTTCTATTCTTTATTATTTTCTTCCATATACTTAATTTTGGGTCACTTTGTTCTTCTTCCCTTTTTTGTTTTTTGTTTGTGTCTTGAATTAAAACTGTAGGACATTGTTTTTAGACTTCTCTTTTTTTCTAGTGTAAGAAAAAACAGTAAGTTTAAAACTTACCATTTTAAACTTTTCTATATGCCTTTTTTATTTCTATTTCATCATTTTTTATTTTGTATTTTCTTTATCATTAAATTTAAAATACTTTCAAAAATTCTGCCTATGTTTTTTTTTTATTCACAGTTTGTTTAAATATGTGCTGTTTGATTTCCAGAATTTTAGTTATGTTTAATATTTAAATTAATCCATTGTGGTAGAGAACAAATTTTGTATAATTAAAGCTTCTAAGTTCATGGAGTCTTGTTTAATGGCTCAGTATCATTAATTCTGTTATATTCCTAAGGGAAATGGTAATTAAAACCAATATAATATTCTTCTACACAACTCTAGAATTTCAGATGCTGTCTCCACAAGTCAATTCTGCAAGTTCATTGTTATGTAACATTGCTTCTGACATGGATATATTTATAATATCACAAATCAAAATAAACCCACAATTACTAGTCAGTCCTACTACATAAGAAAGGAGTATTTAGCAGCATAAGATTTATTAATAGACACACACAGAAGAAAACCATTTACATAAAAGAAAATCACTTACACAACTGCATACACAGATGAAAAACATTTCTTTCTCATAGAAATAAGAGACTATTATAGAATACTCCAATTCAATAAACTTAGAGGGATATGTGAAGATCATATATATATGATCATATAAACAGTATTTATATACCTATCACACACACAAACACACTCATATATATGAAGGAAAAACAGGATGCAATAAATAAAGAATAGAACAATAAATTCTTCAGACCTTACATATATTATGGCTGAAATAAATCAAAAGAAGAAGAGGAAATTATTGTATATAAACCTAAACTAAGACATACAAACATTGCAATTTAGAAAGGAGAAGGAAATAGATAAATGCCAAAGAGGACTGATTTGATAGTACCAATACATGGAAACAATAAGGAAACAGAGAAAGGGAGGGAAATATATTATAAAATAACTGTTAATAAGGCAATATGGAAATCATTCTTTTCAAATGAGATACAGGGGATTAAAAATGTACATACTTAATCATATTTAAAAGCAGAAAAATAAAGTGAATTCTTAAAGAGAAGATCTTAATCTGGCAAATATGAATGAGATTAGGAGGACAAAAAAGCCAGAAATGTCTATTTAAATGCTCACTTGAATTTTCTTAAGATACTATGTGATTTAAGCAACTATGTGAGATACACTTCAAAAGAACACTGAAGGGAGGAATTAACATGACTGCTGTACTTGGGGCATATAATGTTCACATTATAAATTAGCAAGGATGAGAAAAAGCTGTAAAAATATTGTTGGTTAAAGGATTTTGATATAGGAGTATATGTTCAATAAATTAGGTATTTCAAATAAGTTAGCATGTAAGTAAAAATTCTACAAAAATGTTGTAGATATAAAAGAGATATAATATATTGACTAAGTTATTTATCTCAAAAATATATATGGTCTAAAATTAGAAAATTAATGATTGTAATCCCATACATAACTTAAAGGAAAAATATTATAGGATCATTGAGAGGGAGGCACAAAACCCTTTAAATACTTCAGTTTAGACAATGCTTTTACAAACTTCCTATAACCACCCATAATCACATAAATTAGGTAGTTTACCTTTAAATAAGCTTATTAAATTACAATTAGAAACCAAAGAAATTTACTTTATCCATTTAAGTTTTGTCTTACATTTTTCATTCTGTTCTGTGAAAACTAGTCATTTCACTTTAAGATAGATATACATTTTCTTCTTTAACTTAATTTCATTAAGCATGAACTTACAATTTTTATCTTAGTGATTGAATACATATAATTTTAATTTATTTTATTAGTATCCTGTCACTAGGGAGATTACACCCAAGCTAAATAAAATTGAAACCATTACTGTTTATGCAAAAATTTTCTTTTAACTTCCATCACAGTATGCTAAAATCTCTTTCCTTTAATAAAATTTTAAAACTGTGGATAACCTCAAAAGCATATTGGCTGTGGGTTTCTGGAACAATTACAACTGTTTAATTTGTTTTAATAATTTAGAAAATATCTTTCCATATCTTGGAAGGACATTTTCTTTACTTACTGAAATTTGGTAAGTGGATTATTTAATACCCTCATTTTAAAGCTTTTAAAAGGTTTAAATTGGGTAATTACAGGACAAACTATGATTCTTAATTCCCTGGCTAAGAAGATAAAGTTCTAAATTAAGCTTTGATTCCCCTATTTTATCATACTTACACCTTGCGTACAAAAAAAAAAATAACTTTGAAAAAGCAATACTAAAAATAAATTATCTTATCTCAAACCTCAGAGAATTTAATATATGCCTGATATAAGCATAATTTGTAAGGAAGCAGACAAAAACCCAGCTGTTGCTGCCTCTCAGAAACAAGGAAAGGAAAGTGAAATGTATTGAGAGTTCAAAACAAGTAAGAGAAAAGAGAATATACTGGTATAAAGTTTGAGAAGGTAATTCATTGGTTCAAATCAATAAAAAAGTCAAACACATATAAACTAGGAACAACAAAAAAAAGAAAGTGAAAATTTAAAGGTAACAATTGTTAAAAGCATTAAATTATATCCATATTATATCTATCTACACACAGATATGTAACATAGATATACCAGACATTGTGGGAAAAACTAAAAATTTCATCAAGAGATTTAAAAATCCTAAAATCATGGGCAGTTAGGCCCTCTTTATGGATTGGAAGACAATATTATAATGATGTCAGTTATATTTATATTTATTTATTTATTAAGCGGCACTTGAATAAAAACAACAGCAGCTTTTCTCTGGAGAAATTAACAAATTGGCCCTAAAAATCATGTGACTCTCAACTAGCATTACACTACTCAGGAGGACAGAGAGATTTCTTTAAGGGACAATTCTTGTCATAAAAAATTAATAAGTAATCATTACAGCATGAGACAAAAACAGAGAAGTAAATAATGCAACAGAAAAAAGTACACATGGAAGTAATAAAAACTGGCATACACAGAAAGGATTGGAGAATAGCATGTATGTTTCAGTAAAGTAATCAGAACTATGGGGTTGAATAATTATTGAAATTTTCTCCCTCTCTAACAGCCAGCACAAAATATAGATGGGGATAAAATATGTGACAAAAAATACCATAGTAATTTGTAAGATGTCTTCAAGACTTTAAAGTAGGAAATAATTCATTGGAATGAGGTGGAGGAGAAGGAGAACAATGAAAAGGCGGAACAAGAAGAAGAGGAAACGATACAAAATTATATATACAATGTTTGTCAGTGAAAACTCATATTTTATTGCTGATATTGTAATGTGTTTACATTCTCTTCTGTTCCTGATAAATCTAGGTAGAAGTTAATCAATATATTTGATATTTTCAAAGAAAATATTTTTTTCTTTTGTCACCTTTTCCTATGTTTTTCTATTTCCCGTATCCTTGCTTTCTCCTCTTTTCCTTTACCATTTTCTTCCTTCTGAGTGGAGTATCACTTTGCTCTTCTTTTCCTGGTTACTGGAAATGTTGGTCATTGTCTTTGTACCTTTATCCTTTTCTGTATTTAACTCTTACAATTTAAAAACTTTCTCCAAGCAGTGCTTTACCTTTATTCCACCAAATTTTATATATCATAATTTCATTAAAATTCAATTGAATATATATTTAAAATTTTCTTCTGATTTTTTGAATTACAGACTGTACAAATGTGTCTTTTAAAATATCCAAAATTAGTGTTGATATCTAATTTAATTCTATTGTGGTCAGAGAACATACTCTCTGTAATTAAGTAATAAATTCATGAAGACTTGCTTAATGATTCAGTATGTCATTCATCTAGGTATATTTTCAAGGGAAATGGTAATTAAAGTGCAATGATATTTCATTAAATACCTCTAAAATTTCTAAATTATCAAGTCTGGCAACAACAAAGGATTATTATAAGACTGCTCAACCTAATCCCTCATGAATTTTATGGTAAAGTGAAATATTATAAACATTTTGCAAATGTCAACCAGTTTCCTATAAAGCTAATCATAGTCAATCCTATTAACCTGAAAGCTAACTGTTCCTTATTTACCAAACATGAAGGAAAACTTATATTCAAAGAAACTTCTGCAAGAATGTCACAGACCTTTATTCATAATAACTAAAATTTGGGCATGACACATGTGCTCATCAAAGGAAAATTGATAAGCAAGTTGTGGCTGTTTAACAAATATAATATTACTCCAATTTTAAAGGAACACAATACTGGTACACCCAACTACATGGATGAATCTCAAAAACATTCAAGTTTGAAAACAGATCCTTGAATAATAAGATTTACCATTGCATGATATAAATTATGTCAAGGTTTGGAACAGTAAATATGAACATATGATTAAATAAATATTTAAATATATAGAATAACAGTTGTCTATTGGAAAGGGATGACAAAATACTGGTATATTAGGAAGAGGAAAGGGAAATTTCTGGGTTTACGATAGTATGTCATAACTTTTTTGTTTTGTTTTGTTTTGTTGTTTTTAATTTTATTGAAGTATATCATTCATACATGAAAATACATAAACAATAAGTGTATAGTAAAAGTTTTGAACTTATATAACAAATGTGCATAACATCCTACAGGGGTCCCATATATCAACCTACCACCAACACCTCTACATTTTGTGAAACATTTGTTACAAATTATGAAATAATACTGTCAAAATATTACTACTAATTATAGATCTTATCTTACATTTGGTGTATTCTCCCCCAACCCACTCTATCATTATTTTTTAATATAATTTTTTGCAGAAGTTGTAAACTTACAAAACATTCATGCACATGTGCAGAATTCCCAGACAACACCCCTTCACCAACACACCACACTGTAGTGGAATATTTGTTACAGTTTATGAGGTAATATCATCAGAATATTGCCACTAATCATGGTCCCTAGCAAATATTTGGCACACTTTTTCCATACTCCCCCCAATATCAACAGAGTACATCTTTGGTATAGATGAAAGAATATTACAGTATTCCTGTTAACCACAGTCCATAACTTACATCAATTTTATTTTTCCCATGCTTCTCTACATCCTCACTACCCTACAATAGTGATGTACATCTGCTCTAGTGCAAAGAAGGACACTCTTGCATCTGTACCATCAACCACAATGCTCACCCACCTCTGGGTTCACTGTCTTATTCAGTCCCTATATTATTTTCTGGCTTTCTTTCAATTGAAACTTACATTGTGATTCAAGGCCTTGTTAAGAAGGTGAAAAGGCAGACCCCTAAATGGGAGAAAATATTTGGACATGGCAAATCCAATAAGAGTTTGATTTCCATTTATATAAGGAGATCATACTACTCAACAACAAGAAGAGCAAGCAATCCAATTTAAAAATGGGCTAAAGATTTAAATAAACATAACTCTAAAGAGGAAATACAAATGGGCAAATAGTACATGAAAAATGTTCCTTATCATTAGTTTTTAGGGAAATGCAAATCAAAAGGACACTGCATAAATGATGTGACTATGAGAAATTCCCATCAAAAGACAAGTGAAGTGAGGAACTAGCATGAGATGCAAAAAAGAAGTTATATCATGCAACAGTCTATGGCAATTTAAGATTATTTTATGAATTCCAAAAGAGAAAGATTACATTTATAAACTGGTCTATTCCTATGGCTATGGTATGATTTGATTGCATTAAATTTGGTTGAGGGCCCTTTGATTAGATTATTTGATAAGATCACTTAGAGCTTTTGGTTGCACTATGTCATTTGTCAGTGAGGCATGACTCAGGTTGAGTCGCCACCCTCTTGCTGCTTCTGATATAGAAGGATACAAAGAGGAGGGAGTGGATGTAGCTGAGTGCTTGAGTGCCTGCTTCCCATTTATGAGGTACTGGGTTCAATCCTAGTAGCTCTTGAAAAATGATATACAGAGAGAGACAGAAGAAAAGGAAGTCACAATATTTAATCCTGCCATTTGCGAGTTAACTAGGGGATCACTTAAGCACAAAACCCCAAGAGATTGGCCCAGAGAGCAGCTCACGAAGAGAAAATCCCTGCTATCTGCCTGATAGCTTACAGATACACTAGGAAAGAAAGTGAAACAACCAAGAATGATACAGGAGGCCTGTAAAGAAACAAGCCCTATGCCTTTGTCGCCCTCAGCTGAGCTCAAACTTTGCAGAGATCAGTGGCCATCTTGCTTCAATACATAGCAGGTCACTTTGGTGAGAAATCATCTTTAATGTTGTCTCAGTGTGTACTTTTCATGGCCTTGGAACTGTAAGATTTTAACCCAAATAAACCCACTTTGTAAAAGCCAATCCATTTCTGACACTTTGCATTGCCAACATTTTGGCAAACTAACACACAGTCCAAATTAGAAAATTTCTATATGAAGCTGTGTGTAGAAGATTTCTGGAAAAATAGAAATGATAAAATATATTATTTCAAGAAATTAGGTATTTTAAAAATAAATTAATGTGTACCTAAATTTCTACAAAAATTTCAGAGTGATATATAGTTATATATATATATATGTATATATATATATATTTTTTTTTTACCAAGTTGTATTTGTCTACAAAAACATGTGGTTTAACATTAGAAAATCTAAAGTAGTAATTCATGACAATAACAGAGTTTATGGGAAAAGCATCATAGACTCATGCTTTTCTTTCAGAAATCATTTCTGTTCCTAAAATACTAATTCATGATTTAAAAAATTTAGAAAAGAATATACTGACACAGAAAAAGTAACTATTAAAAAGATACTTTCTTAGGTTAAACCTCATGTAACTTAAAATATGTATGATAGAAACATCTCTTCATAGGGAGCCAGAAAAATAAGACCACTCTCAACAACAACTTCATTAGGCAGCATAGTGAAGTAAGGAAAAGAAAATAAAACATCTATGAATGGAAATGAAGAAATAACACCTTCATTTGCAACACACATAATTTTGATTGAGAAAATTAATAAAAAAGCAACTTATGCAAAAATAATGAAAATCTTATTTAAATCATTTTTATAAGTCAATTGGGTTTTACATACCAATAAAGAAATATGAAACATTTATAAAGTTGAAACAATATATAGAAAAGAGATATTTAAAAGAAACAATTCTCAATAGAGGGAAACATAGTAGGAGCAGACATTTTGACATATTTTATAAAAATAAAGGTTTCATTGAGTGCTCCAAAATAACTGAATTAATGGAGAGACAGATGATGTATGTGATTTGGAAAACTCGATATCGTAAGAATGTCAATTATATTCTTTGGCTGAATAACACAAGAAGAATAACTCCTACAGCTTTTCTACTGTAGAAATTGACAAGTTGGCCTTAGAACTCATGTTAAATCCAAAGAGCATAATCACTCTTAGGGACTAAAAAATATAAGGATTTCCTTAACAGATATCAAGTCTTTCTATAAAATAATAGGAAGTAAACATAGTGTCATAAAGGCAAATAATGACAAGTAAAGATGCAACAGAGTAGTGGGTGTATATATGAACATTCAATAGATGTCAGATGAAGCAAGGAATTGCAGTGGGAAGGACATTCCTCTTACTCAGATACAGCAGTTTGATATTAATTATGAATTCCAAAAGTAAATATTGGATTATGTTTACAATGTGGCCTATTCCACTGGGCATATTAGGTTGTATTAACTTCAGAGGTTTCACTTTTACTTGGTTAAATTATAATTAAGGCTTTGATTGGGCTGCATCAGTAGGTACTCAAAGAGAAAAATTCAGGGCAGAGGAGAGAGTTGGAATTTTGATGCTGCAATCCCAGGAAGTAAATAAACAAAGAAGCAGATACGTGAAGAAAGAGAGCAGGCTCCATTAAACATGGCAGAGGACCTGGGAATAGAAACAAGCCATTCACCTAATAGTTTAAAGCTGGCCTTATGGAGAGAGTAGAGGAGCTGAGCATTGAGAGAAATAAGCCCCAAGAAAGAGACAAGACTTATCCCAATCTAGGGCTGAGACTGGAAGAAGCTGGGACCACAGAGCCTTAAGAGGAAGAGGAAGGCTGAACCCTCACAGACATCACCCTCCATCCTGCTCAACATATGGCAAGTGATTTTGGGTGAGAAAGTACCTCATATGATACCTTGAGTTGGACTATTTAGGGTCTGGTAGCTGTAAGAGTCTACCCCAAATAAATACTCTTTATAAAACCCAACAGATTTTTGGTACTTTGCTTCAGCACCCCTTTGGGTGACTAGTACAGAAGTTGGTACCAGAGAGTAGGGTCATGCTTTTACAGTTACCAAAATGTTGGAACAGTTTTATAAATTGGTAAGGGGTATTTTTTGGAAGAATTGTGGGATAGTTGATAGAAATGCCTAGGTTGCTTTGAAGAGACGGTTGGTAGGAATATGGGTGCTAAAGAGACTTTTTATTAGGCCTTAGAATTAAATGATGAAACTATTATTGGAAACTAGAGGAAAGGCAATCCATGTTTTAAAGTTGCAGAGAATGTAGCAAGATTAACTCCTGATGTTTCATGAGAGACAGAATTTGAAAAACATGAGAATGGCCATTTAGCTGAAGAGCATTTGAAAGTAAACTCAAAGAATGTGGCTTGTAATTAAATACAACTTATAATAAAAAACTAGATGAGAGACATAAGCTGGGAACTGAATTGTTGGGCACAATGAAAACAGAAACAGATTCTGGAAATTCCAAGCCTCTGGAAATATAAATTTTCTCCAAAATTAATTGACATTAAATTCACTTGCATATATGGGGTATGGGTGAAGAAATAAAGAAGTCTATGCAACTGAATAAAGTACATAGCTTCAGAAAAGCTCTTTTAGGAAAGCAATATATGAAAAAGGTGTTATATGGTAGTATAAGTACTTTCAGTTAATGATGATTGGGCAGTTGGATATTCATTATCAATAAAAAGAAATTTACTCCTGTATTTAATCCTGCACAAATGATGTAATATAAGGATAACACACAAAAGCCAAAACTTTACTGGCTTAGTTACTAACATTGGATAATATCTTCAGCATAGCAGCCTAAGTAAGTATCTCTCATGTAAGAAGTAAAACACAGACTACAATGGAAAAGATTGGTAATATTTCAATTGAGAATATTCCTCAAAGGATTTAGAAAAACAAAATTTTATGTAACAAACTGTGGAAATGTACATTTCACAAAAAATGTAGACAGGAATATCATTGAAGATAATTCCAGATTTACTTTAAAGTATGTTAAAATTTAAAAACACACATATATATTCAAACTAAGCTCATTAGAAGCATTTGAAATATCTGACAATATAAATTATTAATGAGGATTTTGAGCAAAAATAAAACTCAAACACAAATGATGGTGTATTATTTGGTACAGTTTAGAACATAGTGTGGCATATCAGTTGTGTCAAGCTATGCCATATTTTAGTGAACCCCAATATTCAGTGCAGATCTACTTATTTATATGACTTTCTATTTTCTGTTGGCTATAGCTCTTCACTTTGGAACTGAAGCTGAACCATCAATCCATATGTCAAATAGAAAACAGATGATGGAAAAGCATATTCCACATTAACCTACATTCTTCCATTAATCTACATTCTTCATTCCTTTGCCCTTTAAATTTAATAAACCTTTTACATGATCAGGCTTTAACATTGATGGGATGCTGGAATACTATCTTCATATTAATATGTTAATATTAATATGTTAATAATAATTCAATTTTCCTCAAGCACATTATATTAAAATTAAATATTTGAACAGACAACATAAATGGGCATGAATAGTATGGAAGAGACAATGTTTTGTTTTGTTTTTAATTTCTGACCAATGAGACAAGGAGTTATAAGTAATGCAGAATTTAAAGTCAGAAAGGTGGTTACCTTTAAGGAAAGGGAAATATTGTTATTCACTAGGGAATTTTGTGTTTCCTACTCTGACAAAATTAATCTCCAAATTTTCTTGTTCTAGCAGGTTGTGTAGGAGTGTTGTTTCTAACCTTGGACACAGAGAACAACTAAACCAGAAGCCACAACTGTAAGAAGTTAGTGTGAGGGAAGAGTTGGAATAAATGGATTTTAGGACAAGTTAAATGTTCTTGATAAAGCAGCTGTAGGACCTGAGTAACTTTGTGGACCAAAGGGCTGGAATCTCACCAATTTCCATCCAACTGTCTACTTATTCAAGTTTATGTAAGGATCTCAATTTTTATCAAAGAAATATTCATTTATCTTTTATCTTGATGAAAATCCATCAAAATAATAAGATGAAGACAATGAGATGGTACATATTTATTTAAATATATACATTTTAGAAGATGTTCTATATATTATTCACAAGTAGTCCATATTTATTTATGTAAAAGCAACATTATTTTCTGGCATAGCACATGCATCCCCAGAAGAATGCTGAGCTTTTGGAGGACAAAGGCCACTGTCCTGTCTAACAACAAATTAAATCCCCTTTATAAAATATTTTACATGTTATATGTAGTCTTTTTAAATCTATGTTCCTCAATTTTGTAGAACAGGATATATATGGCCTGGTGGAAGGCACTGATGAATTCTGTGATGGATGTGATGTACAATAGTGAGCAGGTTGCGGATTTTAGAATATATTATGCATTTTTACCCAAGTGAAATTGGAAACTGAATATCTTAAGTCACTTTCCCCCCACTATTATGGCAGAATAGTCTTAGGAAAAAAATGATTTTCACATATAATAAAGAGCAAGCTTCCCTTAATACCAGGGTTAATGGAGTCCAAATGACCCTTTAATTATTTGATGAGTGTATTTCTCCAACTTTTTGTTTTTTTAAATTTTTTTAGTTAGCTAGGCATCAGCAAATCACCAATCACCATGATGTTTAGCAAATTCCAGGCAGACACATTGTATGAACTGCATATATTTTTTATGTAGGTGGTATAGAACACCGTCTCTCCTCAATAGGCTTTGCTATTTCCAGGCCAGTGAGCCTAGACTTAAGGTCATTCCAAGGACCTGGTTACATTCCAGTCCCAGGAGAACAGGTGTGGTGTTCCAAACCCCAGTGATACTGCACATAGAAGAATCTCCAGTGTGACAGCTGATTGGAGCCCCGTTGGGTATCTGAACACATGGAAAATATGTTTCTCTAAGGATGCAACGGTGGTCCTGACATCCATGTGTTGCACAGGAATTGTTGTCCCATATCTGGAGTATGTGAACAGCATAGAAACCTTCCAAAATGTCTATTTCTAGATAAAGGTCTCATGTGTTTGAAATGCCACACTTGTGTAGGGCCAAAGACCCAGCTGGTATGGCCTAGTTCACTATGTTGTAGGACATGGACTCATTAGCAGGAACCACATAACTAGGTTGCATCTTTGGCTTCTTCTATTGTGAATCTTTGTGATTTGGGTCACTCTTGCATCTGAAGTGGGTGTGCGTATCCCATTTGGTCGTGGGTGTAGCAGGCAATCATAGAAACCTGTTTGGTCAGCACAGAATTTTATTTATGTTCTGATTAAGACCCTAACTAATGATCATTAACTTATCTCTTTTCCAGCTCATAAGCTGTTGCCATCATCCCTGTTCCTATCTACACATGAGGGAGCCTCTAATAGTCAAATTATTGATTTGACAGTTGCCAGACCATGTGGCTAGTCTGTTTGCAATGTCCAATTAGTCTGCAAAACAGGCATCACAACTGCATGCTGCTTAGCCCACTGGGCAGAACACCCTAATTTCATGTTTATATAGTAGGTGACCACCCTTGGGATGGCCCCAGCAGCCCACTGGTCCCTATTAGCCTTGAGTTTTGTAGATCATTCTCAGAACCAAGCCAAATCCTGAAATGGAACATCTTTGAACCACAGGGCCCCACTTATCCAAAGCAAGGACAAGATGGCCCTTACAGCCCATTTAGCTCCCTCTGGTAAAATAGCTATTTGCTTATTGAGTCATCTAACTCTCTGAGGTCCCAGCCCAGCTCAGTCTTGGTTATATCATTTATCTTTAATGATGGAGCATTGTTGGGCCTGTACTGCTTTATTAGTATGATTAGTGAGTACTCATATGAGGGTGGGCAGTTATGGTCTTAGAATAAAATATGGGGCGGTCAGTTGTTAAATGCTTAGTCTCCAATAAAGCCCAATAACAAGCTAAAAGTTAACATTTGAAGGGGGTGTACCTAGGACCTGCCTTGGGGAGTCTGTGTGTCCAAATTCAATGGGTTTATGCCCCCCATGTCAGGCTTTTTTTTTTGGCCACAGGTTCTTGTCTGAATGGTGACTAGTTGCCAAGTGCTGTAGTTTAATAGAGCTGGGGGGTTCCTTTGACCTAATGGAAGAGGTTGTGCTACTGCAAGACTTCAGAACCTTCTGTTGTTGAGATTCCATTTGTTGGTGCCTGCCTTGTGAATGACTTTATGCAGAGGTGGAAAAGAATGTCCACATGTTACACGTGTTGTCACCAGTGGCCAAACATACCTATCAGACTTTCTCTTGGTAGTTGGAGCTGCCAGTGACAAAAACTTCTGTTTGTCTTTTTTGGGTATGCTCCTTTGACTGTCAGTCCTAGTGGCTCCTAGAAACAAACTGTTGGATAAGTTCCTAGAGCTTGTCAGGGTTGATTGACAAATTTGTAGTTGTTAGAAAATGTGTGATGTTTTTGTAGGTCCTGTTCAACTAGTTTCTTAGTGGGGCTGCAATAAGCATGTCATAAATGTAGTGGATGACAAGAACTTTTGGGGTAACTGTGCTTAATGTAAGTCTTGTGCTACACACTGGTGACATATTGCAGGGGAGTTAAGATATCTCTGCAGAAGCATAGTAAATGTATACTATAGGTTATTCTATATGAATATACATTGATCTTCATCCTAACCCACAGAGGGATGGAGAAGAAGGCATTATCCAGGTCAATACAGCATCCCCTGCATAGCTCCCACACCTCAGTGATAGCAATGATATCAGATACTGCAAGGGCCAGAGGTAAGAGGCTCCACATTCTTGTGGCCTTTTATATATACCATACAGGGTGGTTCAACTGCAACAAGCTGGTTTTCCACATTCCTGCCTGCAGCAAGCCCTGGGCTAACAAAGTAATGTCCATTTTCCCACAGGAAGGCAGAACTGATTTTGTTGAAAAACTTGTCACAGTTCTGGCAAATCTGGAGATGGGCATGTGGAATGAACAGGAATGGACACATCATAAAGTGATTACTCAAATTCCTCACTCTGAAGGGGCCTACCCCCACAGGAGATGGTGTTGATCAATGATGCAGGGACCCAAAATACCATTACTTATAATGCCCTCAGCTCTGGGAGCCATGACTATTGTTGCCCGAAATAGCCCAAAGGGTCCCACCCACATTTGCCCTTACTGCATTCAATTAAAGCTCCCTTTTGCCACTAGATTACACTTGCCACTGAGAAGCCCTTGACTTATTATCATTTGGGTTCCTGAACTTAGGAGCCCCAGGAAATTCTAGAATCCCCCTTTCATCCATTTTGCCCAAATGGAAGCAGAGGGCTGCTGATCCCCAGCAGGGACCCAGAAACCTTGGTCCAACCCTCAGTCATTTTTTTAAAGGAATAAAATCAAGAAAAAGTAAATTGGATCATCCTACCTATCCACCATATCACACCCGCAGTTGGAATTGACTTTCTTTCTATACTGGTTGGGGCACAGGGAGGCCTTATTAACTGTCATTTTCCTCCTGCCCTGGCTGTGTTCAGGGCCTCAGAGGGTGGTGATACTGGATTCTACATCTATTCAGTTCTGAAAGCCCTCTTCTTCTTGCTCCTTTAGGGCACATACCAGGGCCTTAAGACCCAACTTAGAGGGACAACGTTTGCCCAATATTAGTGGTGGAGTTCTTCCATAGGAATTCCATTACATTCTACCCTATTTATAGCCTGTTTTAGTAACCAAAATCACATAGGTCCTGCCTCTTCCTTTGTCTTTCCCTGGTTGCTCTTTGTGCTCCCCTTATAGCCATCCAGGGGCAGCTTCCCATTGCTCAGCTCCTGGGTCCTGCTTCACCTCACCTGTATCAGTGAAGATGGCTGACATCTCCTCATTATTTCTACCCTAAAGCTCCATGTTATATGGTGGAGCTTTCTTATCTCTTCTGCCACTTACATCACTGGGGACAACAAATGGGACAGGGACGGTTCAATCGGCAAAAGTTCTCTTTTATGAACACTTCCAATGCTGTGCTAGTCAGATAATCTCATCCACATCTTGCCCCTGTGTCATGTCGTATAGTCAAGTGTCTATCACCTTTACATTCAGGGTGGCTATAGACTTATGGGTAGTTTTACACAGGATTTGACTGTTTGGGAAGTCTCCTGCAATTGGAAAAATCATATTCCTGCTTCCAATAGGTGAAACTAAAAGCAACATGGACTTGTCTATATCTCTACCTGTCAGTTTTCCTGTTCAATGTGGGCAAAAATATATTGTACCAGAAGGTCTCTAGTTAATTTTCCCAAACTGCATCTCTCTGTCTTAGATATTTGGGTTTGCAATGCCCTCTCTTCAAACATATGTTCCAACTAAGCTGCATGACCTTCCCTGACTTCTGCTGCTATCTGTTTTTTATGATCCATATGTTTCTCTTAGACAAATATCTCATTATCTCATTATCACAGTATGGTTTGTAACAATGCCATCAGTAATTATTCATTGGATGGGAAGAGGCCTAACTTGGGCATGCCTCTAAGGCAGATGAATATGCTCAAGAGTTCATGGGAAATTGTCTTGGAGGACCACACCATAACCAAAAGAATACCGAGTTCCCATCTTAGGGAGTCCTCCTATATACCTTAATAGAGCAACACAAACCCACCAGGTACATGAACAGTGCCTTGGTGAAGGGGAACAGGCCATTACACCAGGACTTTGATATTGATGAGTGTACTTAGGAATCTTTTCTTGTGAAATTGAAACCACCTAGGATTATATATTGCTTAAGTGTTATCTCCTGAAAGCCTCCTTGTTGCTCAAATGTGGCCTTACTATAGGCCAAACTCAGCATAAAAATGCACTACCTTCCCCTGAGTGTGGGACATGACTCCCAGGGATGAGGCTTCTTGGCACTGAGTGATTATTACAAAGCACCAACTAGTGATGCATCTGGAAAAAGACCTTGACCAAATGGGGGAAATATTAAACCCAAATGAGTTTATATGGTTAAGGAATTTCAAAGTGAGTTGGGAGGGCATTTGAAAGGGAAAGTCTAAGAACAATTTTATTACTGGTAAGAAAGCTAAAAAAATGTTATATGAGACTGTATAACAGTGAACCCTTATGTAAAACACAAATATGGATGATATTGTCTACACAGACTGTTTTTACAAAATATAAATAAAAATAAACTAGACAGAAAGAAACAGAATGGCAGCTATGTATGGCCGGGGAAGCCTAGAGATATTGAAAGATGATGAGTTTTGTTGGTTTATTTGGCTTTTGTTTTTTATTATTATTATTATTACTGGAACAATGAATATGCTCTAAAAATGAATGAAGTGATGAATGTACAATTATGCGATTATACCAAATGTCATTGATTATTAAATTTGCTTGGATTTATGATTTATTAATAGGTATAATAAAATTGATTTTTTTAAAAATCCAGACTATTATACAAAACATTTTAATTATCTGTAAATCCTTCTCAGGGAATGTATCAATTATATGTGAGTATCATCTTAAAATCTAGGCTGCAGAAATGCAGATCTTAATGCCATATATGCAAAAAACAAAAAGATATACAGTAAAAATTTTTGATATTTAAAAATAATAAGTTCAATTTACGATAAGTTTTAATATATCAAATTGCTATATTTGAGAATTAGACCATATTTATGGAAATTAAACTCAATATTAAAAGATGTTATTTATATATATTTATTACATGAAACCTGAATAAAAATCCCAACAAGTTTCCTTCTGTACAAATTGAAAAGTTTGCCCTAAAATTCAGGTGAGACCTAAACTGCATAAACAGCTCTTAAAAAAGTTTAGAAGGATTTCTATTAACAGACATGAAATTTGGTATAAAATATTAGTAAGTAAACATTATGGTATAGAGAAAAAATAGTGAATCAAAAAATGCACCAGAATAGAGACCTTATAGGAATAAAAAAATGACAGATATAGTATGATACTGTAGTGGCAATATATGTATATTTCAGCAAATATTACCAGAATAATTTGTCTATATGTAGAGAAAAATGAAATTGTATTCCTATACCACAACCTATGCAAAAGAGAAAAACAAGTGGATTAAATAATAAAATGTGACCTGAAGGCCTTACTTTCCTATGTTGATCAAGCAAGTACCATGAGATGGGTCAGGTTAAGCAATGTGAATTTTTTTTTAAATTTTATATTTTTTTATTTTTTTAATATACTTATATTGCATAAATATTACATAAAAAATATAGGGGATTCCCATAAGCACTGCTCCCCACACCTCCCACATTTTCCCACATTAACATCCTTCATTAATGTGGTACGTTCATTGCAATTGATGAACACATTTTGGAGAATTGCCACTAAGCATGGATTATAGTTTACATTGTAGTTTAAACTCTCTCCCACCCAATTCTATAGGTTGTGGCAAGATACATAATGGCCTGTATCTGTCATTGAAATGTCATTCAGGACAATTCCCAAGTCCCAAAAATGTCCCCATATTACACCTGTTTTTTCCTTCTCCCTCCCCTCAAAACCTCCAGTCGCCACAGCCTCCACATCAGTGATATAATTTCTCCCACTGGCAGAATCACAATAAGTCTATAGTAGAATAGCAGTAAGTCTACTTTATTCCATAGTTCATTCCACAATACAGAGGATTATGGGATGGTGATTCCCACTCTATCCTTAATTGAGAGGGGACTTTGATACCACGTGGCTGATGGATGGGACTCTATTGCTTAAAGTTGTAGACTTTCTCGGTTCCTTGGTATGGTGGTTGTCTATAATCTCCTCCTTCTTAGCTGTCCTTATTGAGTCCAATGAACTGGAGAGTAGATATTTCAATTCACTTGAGATTCAAAGACCAACTGGTACATGGACAGCACAAAGATTTAAGTCTCTGGGACATACACTTATCAAGTCTTGTACTAATTATAGGTTCAAATAGAAGGGACAGTAGAGCCATGTGTAAGGAAACCACAAGTGAGTCCAACCCTGTCACACTGGGGAGCATAAATTCCAAAGTATGGCCCACTGGCAAGGCATTAAACTCCTGAGCTCTCTGCCATGAATATAGTGTCTGCATGTCTCCAGAGCCTTCAGAAGCCCCACTATTTGGTATGGTATGTAATTTGGCTACCAATGAGATCCTGCTGAGACATGCACAAGGGTAAACTCTGGAGTGACCTCCCGACTCACTTTGAAGTCTCTTAGACATATAAATGCATTTGTCTTTACATTTCCCCCTTTTTGTTCAAGGTCTTTTTCCAGTTGCATTGCTAGTTGGTGATTGTTAGTATTCCCTTGGTGCCTAGGAGGCTTATCCCTGGGAGTCATGCCCTACACTCAGGGAAAGTTGTAAGCAAAGGGAATTTATTTGCTCACTGTTTTGAGTTTAGGAACATGTCCAAATCAAGACATCATCAATGCAATACTTTCTCTCTAAAGACTATGGAATTCTGGGGCTGGCCACTGGCAATCTTTGGTCCTTAGCTAGTACATGTCTTGGCACAGTAGAGTGTCTCCTGATTTTTCCCTTCTCTTTCAGGTTCCATTGATGTTAAGCCTCTGGCTACTCTTTCTATGGCTTTCCCTCTCATATGAATTTCATTCTGCTTATAAAGGACTCCAGGAATAAGATTGGCACATTCTCATTTAAGTGAGCCACCCATTAACCTCATAAAAAGGATCTACTTAAATGGGTTCACACAGACAAGTATGGATTAAGTTTTAGAACATGTTTTTGTGGGGATAAAAACACCTCCAAACCACCACATAAACATTATAATATTTTGAAAGATATATTAAAAGGCTAATTTAGCAAAAAAATTTGTGGATTGAATGGAAGCAAAAAAGGAAGGTTGAGGAGAAAAAAATAGAGGCAATGAAAAGGAATGCGATGGAAATATATTTGTGAATTTGTGTTGAAATGAATTTCTTTCTTTAAAGCCAACAAAAGAGTATAGAAATCCACATCATAAACAAAATTAAAATAAATGTAATTTGTAAGGCCCAGAAAAGGATTTAAATGAAAGAGTGTATATATCTAATTTCACAAATGAAAGAAGTCTGTGCCAGTTGTTCTGAAGGAAAATAAAAAGTATAACCACAATGAAGTACTACTTCAAATTCAGTAGATTAGAAAAATAAATCCAGATACACAAATTGTTGGTGACAATGTGTAGCATGAAAATGCTGATACAATGCTGGAGTGTATATATAGTATGGAACACATGCTTTGCAAAATTACTTGACATTATGTTAGTTATTTAAGACCAGATTAAGTTGCAATAACCAATAAATTTAATGTCTTGGTGCTGAGAGAAACAATTTTTTTTCCCATGAATGACACATATTCTTTATGCATTGACTATGGCTTTGCTGCCCACCATCTACATTCTATGCCCAGGCTATTGGAACAGCCTCTATGTAGGATGCTGCAGGTTTAGTTGCAGAATAAAAAGATATTAGAAAGTAAAACAGATATGTTAGATCTTAAATCCACTCTCTTTTTTTCTGATCTCATTTTATTGGCCAAAGAAATTCAAGTGGTCAAATCTGGCATTAATTAATAGGAGCAATATAATCTTCTCTTAAAAGGGACGTTGCAGAGAAAGCCATCTCAGAAGGCACATCCAGTATTTTGAATCTTCGTGTAATCTAGTCTTTATGTATTAAACTTCTAGATGGTGATTACTTATAAGCTGGAAGAAAAGATTTATGGAATGAGAAAGAGAAACAAGACTTTAGGACTCTGTTCTTTTTAATTATTATGATTTTATATAAGTACTATTTTAATAATTATGAATTAGTTTCTAAACTTTGATTTGGAGTATAGTAAATTCTTTCTTTCCTATTAATAGTATATTAGGCTATGCCACCCAGCTGAATACATTTTAAATTTAGAGATTTAAACTTGGTTCAACAAAACAATCAAATAATTATGATGGTTAGGTTCATATGTCAATTTGGCCAAGTGATGGTGTCAAGTTGTTTTCTTAAGCAAGCACTGGCCCTAATTGCTAATGTGAGGGCAATTCATGGACTTAAATCATCAGTAAATTGAATTAATCTATGGCAGATTACATCTAAAATCAGCTGAGGAGATTGCATTGAACAAAGAGAGACATCATATCCAATCAGTTGAAAGTTAAAAAGGAGAAGTAATGAATTTAGCAATCAGAAGATAGAATTTTCATCTCTAAGTCAGCCAGCTACTTGTGGTGAATTCACAGAAAACCTTCATCAGAGTTCCCAGATTGCAGCCTGCCCTGTGGAATTTGGAGTTGTACATCCCCACAGTTGTGTGAGATGATTTTTATAAAAACTCATAATATTTTCAGATATCTCCTGTTCATCCTATTTTCCTAAAGAACTCTGACTAATGCAGCTTTGGTATTGTAGTGGTTCTTAAGAAACAGAATCTTAGGGATGAGATTTCTGAATTGTGTCTGGGATTTATGGAATTGGTTCTCCACATTGATTAGATTCAAAGGTGTTAATGATTATTTCCACTAATCAATATGACACTTATAGTCAATGGTATGAGTTGGCATTTGAGATACCCAAATATCACCACTGGCCACAGCTTCTCAAATGTAAGAGGTAAGTCTCTGGTTGAGAGTGTTTTAGACACCTCAACAGAGTTTTGAGGATTTAAAAGTCAATGTGGTGATATTGCATATATGACTATTTTTTACAAAATATAAATACACATAAACTAGAGAGAAGGAAACAATAGCAGATATGTATGGTAGGCGAAGCATAGAGACATTGAGAGGTAATGAGTTTTGTTTGTTTGGTTGGTTTTTCTTTCATTATCATTTTTATTATTACTGGAATAATGAAAATACTTGAGAAATAATTTTAGTGCTGAATGCACAACTAAGTCATTATATTGAATATCATTGTACACTTTGCATGGATTTTTGCTTTATTAAAATGTATCAATAAAACTGATTTTTTTAAAAACAAAAAAGCACATTAGGCAATCAAGATGACTAATTTTTAAATTGCAAACTTCAAGTGCAAACATAACTACAGAAGTCTGTAACATGCATATTGCAATCTCTTTGACATGTATTTGATTTAAAACAATTAATTACATAGCTATTTAATCAGATGAAAACAAAAATATTTTCTTTATCAAGCTTATAGGCTTGTGTTCCTTGTTTGGAAGAAATTATTATTATCAAGTAGATCTTCCTTTTTTGGAAATACTGTCAATGAACATCTTTATATTCATTTAACTATATGAGACTATATAAGAACAAATTTTCTTCAGATCTGTGAAGCATATACTGTTGGCAAGGCTAATCTCAAGAATACATAGAGAAGTGACTTCTGGAAAATATCCAGAAGGAGGAACTTGATCAAAACTGAGAGCCTAACTCCTACTTAGTCCTACAAACGAAGCTTAATTGCACATGATGAGTGATTGAATTTTTGGAAAACATTTTAATATAAAGCAAATAAACTTGAAGGAAAGGTCCCGATGTAGGTCAAGTTTTTGAGCACCTGCTTCCAATGTACAAGGTCCCAGGTTCAATACCTGGTATCTCCTAAAACAAAGTCAATGTATTCAACTGGTTTTTCACATATATACTCAACATAGTTATAAATGAAAGGAAAGAGCTGTAGGCTTCAAATTTGCAACTTAAGCACCACATGAAAGACATGAAGTTTCTATGTGTGTCCTGAAAGAAAATCTTATTTTGTGTAGCCTTAAGTTTGAATTTTCTGAAAACCATACCTAGAGTCTCATTATGCAAGTGGCTGAATTACTTATAAACTAAATTCCCAACCATGCAAGGTGTCTGCTGTTAAAGTGAGGGCATTGACTGGAAAGGAATGGGATCCTGAAAATTGGAATGGGGACTTAGGGGTTGATAATGATGGCAGTGGGAACATTGAAACCCTAGATTCTGATGGGTGGTTGCCAAATAGATTTGTAGTGGTCTTACTTGAGGAAAAAGCCAACCAACATCCAGCTGGCCTTGAAGAAACAGCTTCCCAGCCTCCAGTCTGTCCTGAGGCATCTGCCATACAACCTCCACCTGAAGAGATTAGCCATACTCCACTTGATAAACCTGTAACCCCTCTCCTGATGAAACAGCACTCACTCTTCCGTCTGATGAGATTTACTCTGCAGTTACCCTGAGGTAGCTGGCTTTTCAAGATACTTCTGATTCTTCTCATCATGCATCCCCACCTCCACTCATTTCTTCAAGACCTATATCTAAAGTAAAGTTATAAAAGTCTCCTAAATGTGAGGTACATACATACCCCATGAGGAGGTATGCTATACTCAAAAGAAGTGCATGAATTTCCCAATTTATATAGACAAAAAACAGAGAAATATGTGTGGAAATGGATATTAAGGGCATGGGAAAATGGTGGAAGGAAATAAAGTTGAATGAAGCTGAATTTATTGATATGAGAAAACTAAGCAGAGATTGTGGTTTCAATGTTGTAGCTCCAGGGTTTAGAAAGGGCTCTAACAATTTGATCAGAATGAAACATGGACCAAAATGTGGCTGGCATTACTTGAAATCAAATTGCTAGAACTGACAAGGTATAATGACAATGAGGGGATCCAAAAAATTAGATAAATTATGGACATTAGAATGAACTTATAATGTAAGACCTACTCATCCTCCCCAGGAATGTCCAGAGGACACACCTTTCAGTACAATTATGAGGAATAAATTTGTGAGACTAAGTTGATCTTCCCTGAAGAGATCTGTGGTTGCTTTTCTCTGTAGGCCACATATTATTAAGAGAACTGCTGTCACTGAACTGAGATCCTAAAATACATTTATGATTGGATCTTGGGTCAACAGAAGTCAAGTGGCAGCTCTTAATTGCCAAATACAAGGTGGACATGGTTTTGAAAATGGACAGCAAATTCAAAGAAGCAGTCAAAATATTCTGGCACCCAGAGAATTATGGCATTGGCAAGTAGATCACGGGGTAAGTAAAGGTAAAATAGATGGACAGTCCACTAAATTCCCATTTTATCTGTATAAGCAGAAGTGTTCTACATCAAGTGAACAAAATTCAAATGAATTACAAAAACAGAGAGTCATGGCTCATTAATTAATTCCCAGTCTTGAGACCCTATACAGACTGATATTACCCTTAAATGAGGGGAAATCTGAGTAGCCTTGGGGAAAGACCATATTATACTGCTAACAAATTCAAATTGTTAATCTTCCTTCCAGTGTTTTCTAATGTGACTAACAGCCATTTACCAGGGTAACTGCATTGGGGAAAATTAAATGATCAGATATTTTGGGGATTATTAGACAGTGGCTCCTAAGTGGAATTAATTCCAAGAGACTGCCATCCATGGACTTACTGAATGTTAATCCACCATCATGGAATTCTATACAGCATTGTTGACTATAAATGAACTGACTTTACAGCAAATGATGTGCAGGAATGGGCACAAGCTTATGGAATTCACTGATCTTACCATGTTCCCTATCATACTGAAGCAGTGGTTTGAGCAGGTAGCATGGCCTTGTGAAGACTAAATTGTGGTGTCAACTAGGTGGTAATACATGGTAGGGCATGAGCAATATTTTCTAGGATGTTGTGTATGTTCTAAATTAGCATCCACTCTAAATGCATTGTTTCTCCCACAGCCAGGATTCATGGGTCCAGGGAAAAAGAGCTGGATATGTGAGTGGCAACACTCACTATTACTCCTAGTCATCCACTGGAAAATTGTTGCACCCTGTCCCTGCAACATTAATCTCTGCTGGTCTACAAGTATTAGTTTGCAAAGGAGGAGTGCTTGCACCAGAAGATACAACAACTCCATTGTCCTGGAAGTTCAGACTGCCCCCTGGCTACGTTGTGCTCCTCATGCCTTTGAATCAGCAGGTAAATAAGGGAATTGCTGTATCGGCTGAGGTGATTTATCTTTATTTCCAATGGGAAATAGAACTGCAACTAGACAAGGGAGGTAAAGAAGACTTTGCCTGGAATACAAGAGAACAACTAGGTCATCTCTTAGTACTAACATGCCCTCTGAATAAGTTAATGGAAAACTGCAAAAACTCAATCCAGACAGGACTGCCAATGGCCCATAAACTTCTTGAATGAAGGTTTTGGTTACCCCACTAGGCAAAAACCATGACCAGCTGAAGTGCATGCTGAAGTTAATGGGAACATGGAATGGGTAGTGGGAGAAGGACATCATAAATACAAACTATAACCATGTGACCAGTGTCAGAAATAAGGATTGTAATGGTTATGAATATCTCTTCTTTGTTTTGTTATGAGTATATTTCTATATGTACATAAAGAAGATATCTTTATTTTCTTCTCTATCTTATTCCTTTATCATATGAAAAAATTGTATTAGTTTCATATTGTAGTATTTAGCTTTTATGATACCAATGTAAAATCAATATCACCTAAAGACTTGCAACCTATTCTTGAGAGATTTATTGTGTTTCTGGTTGTACACAGTATATTTTAGTATTGTTGTGTGAAAATTATGCCTGTCATTGATTTTTATTTATAAATTAAGTATGTTTAAGTTTATGTGTATGGCTGCCAAGTTACAATGGCTGGCATGTGAAGGATAGGCTTATGTGTGAACATGGCCTGATGATGGTGTCTAGTCATTTGGACAAGGTTGAAGAAGCCTAATTGTTACTGTGAAGACATTTAGTAGACTTAAAGCATCATTAAGTTAATTGCATCTATGGCAGATTAAATTTCCAATCAACTGAGGAGTTTCCCTTCAAGAATAAGAGATCTTTTATCCAATCATTTGATATTTTTAAAAAATGTGCTGATTTCAGCTGTCAGAGAGAAAAGGTCCATCTCTACTTCAGCCAGTTGTCTTCTTCTGGGGAAATCATTGAAAACCTTCATCTCAGTTATCAGCTTGCAGTCTTGGATTTGTGTATGCCCACAGTCATGTGCAGTCATTTATTATACAATCTTATAACATTTTTTTTATATTTCCTGTCAGTTCTATTTCCTTAGAGAACCATGAACAATATACATGGTTACCCAAGTCTAATGAATATATTTCACTGGATATTTAGTCCATCTATAATAATAAGTCTATCCAATAAAATTATACTATGTAATATTTTTTGAATATAAAGCATTAAGCCAGGACTATTTTCCCTACACCATTAACTATGCTTTTAAAAGAAAAATATCTAATTAAAAATTTCACATCCAAATGCAATCATTACTGTGTGATTCTCTCTGAATTATTTCAATCATAGAGAAATTTTTTTTTTTTGATTCAATCATGTATGTTAGATTGAATTACATACTTCAGGAAAAGCAAAAAATGTTCTAAATCTTAATCCATTCCTATAGGTGTGAGCCCATTGAAAATAGAACTGTATTACTCAGCATTATCTAGGGAAACAGAGAAAGCAGGAGATAATTTTAGTTTATAAAATTTTCTCACATGAACATGGGTATGTACAAGACTATTCCCAATAGGTTGGGGAGAGTTAGGTCACCACCACATATCTCTGAGGGTGTTAAGATTAGTCCCCATAGATTTGGGAGATTCAGGTTGCCACCTCACATTTTTGAGGAGGTTTGGCCTCTCTGCCAATAATTAGGGAGAATGTTACCAAAACTTCACTATACTCAGGGGTTTGAGACAGTTTCCCAGAGTTTAGGGAAAGTGTGACAATCATCCTAATGTTCTTGGAGGGTGAGGTCTGAATCTTAGTCACCACCCAGATGCTTGATGAGGGTGGAACAGCGAAAATGGCACTTGGACAAGCCTGTGAAACAGGTGGATCCCTATGAGGCCCTGAGGAGAAGAAGAAACCATCATTTTAAGGATGACTATCAGACTTTGAAATCTAAAAGAGTATGTCCTGCAGGTTTTCAGATCTGTTAGGGACCCCAACACATGTTGCCCTCCCTGTCTCTCTATATGGTAATGCAAATGTTTAGCCTAGGTCTATATCTCTTTTGGGTATTGGAAGCTGATAATTTGTTTAGTAAGTTTCACAGGTCTACAGTGAGCAGGAACTATTTTTTCGGAGGTACTGGGGATTGAAGCCAGGACCTTGTACATGGGAAGCAGGTGTCCAGAGACTGAACTACATTCACTCCCCCAGAGGGGACATTTGACCTAAGACAATCTATATTTCTATAACTTATTTTGATGGGATTTTGTTCTTAGCATTGCTACGGAAATGATTTAAAGTTTTGGGAATATTGCAATGTTCTTTCTGGGATTCAGAAGGTTGGAGTGTGGCAATTTAAAATTATTTTATGAACCCCAAAAGAAGAAATATGATGTTTGTAAACTAATCTTTTCTCTAGGTGTGATACCCTTTGATTGCATTAAACTCAGTTAACAGGCCTTTAATTTGATGACTTGATAAGATCCCTTTAGGGTTTTTATAAGAATACATCAGGGGGGGTTGAGTCTCCACCCCCTTGATGGGTCTGATATAAACAGAAACACAGAGAGAGACATACTCAGGCAGAGGCAAAGGGACCTGGCATATTTGATTCTGCAATGTGAGAGAGAGGACTGCAGTAAAACAGAAGTCCCAAAGATGCTCATTGTGGCTGGGCCCCCAGAGCAACACAAGAGTACATGGTGAGCTTGGAGGAGAAGACAGATCTCCACAGAGCTCAGCAACCATCTTGCTTTTCCATATACCTAGACAACAAAATCAACAGTATCTGACTTTGGTAAGAAAGCACCTCTTATGGTGCCCTGATTTGGACTTTTAATGGTCTTGGAACTGTAATCTTTAATCTCAAATAAATTCACTTTGTAAAAGTCAACACATTTCGCATCAGCAGCCCTTTGGCAAAGTAAAACAAGGAGCATTTGTAGATATCTTTTTTTAGTTAAGGTGTGGGCATCTGAATCAGGACGGATTTTAATC
>JAQZBX010031018.1:0-21166 GCA_029593785.1 Cabassous unicinctus
GGAAGGGCCTTCAAGATTGGGTGACATATGTTTCAGAACAGCTGTCACAACAGGTATTGTATGGTCTTTGGTAAGAGATGGAAAGTGTCCAAGTCACCACTGCTGGAAAATGAACATGAAAGCAGCAGCAGTGTGGTGGTATGGAAAGAATTAGAGACTTGGAGTTGGGCAGACTTAGGCTTGTGGACTGATTCCACCACTGAGTAGCTAGGTGACTCTGGGCGGGTCATTGGACTTCTCTAAGTCTCCATTTCCAAATGTACAGAATTATAAATAATAGTGGTTTTCTCACTGAGTCACTGGGGAATTAAATGGGTTAACATACATAAAGCATCTAGCATGGTACCCCAAAGTACTCAATACTTCCCTTTTGCTTCTTTATCTAGAAAGAAGGAGTCCTAGAACCTGCTGTTCTTATTTCATATGTGGACGAATTGGTGCCCAGAAACACTAAGTCCTGCTCCAGGTCACACAGCTGGAAGGTACCATTGCTTGGATTCCCTGTGCCAGGAGAAAGACTTCCCCATTACTTGTCCCCACACCCCTGACAGTTGGGCTTACACAAAGGAATAGGGGAAAAGCAGATCTAACTGAGGCCATCTGAGAAGTCTACACACCATGGCTGAGATTGTTAGGCTTTTGGGACTTGGCCACTGGCCATGAACAGTCCCCATCATGTGCCCTGGGAAGTCTTTCTGTCCTCACACCTCAGCATCTGCCAAGTGAGTCACAGATCATCAAGCCATAAGCTATTTCTTCTTGTCAAGTCCACCAAGAGGGGGCCTCCTCACAGCAGTGGGAGACCTGAAGGTCATAGTAGCTGGATACCCCTTGGAATGCTGCTTAAATTCTCTGAACTTAAATGATCAGACCTATCTCAGTGGATTGTTGAGAGAAAAAGAGTTAACCTGTTTAAAAATGCTTAGGATAATGCCTAGCATATAGCAGACAATAAACGATGGTTATTACTTTTTGAACTATTATCATTACTGTAGATGATAATAAGAATAGTTAACATTTATGAGTGTACTTTGTGTCAGACACTGTAATAAACATTTTTCATTTAATCCTCACAACAACCCAAAGAGAGAGGCATTATTTCCCCCATCTTCCAGATGAGGAATCCAAAGCCAGAAAGGGTCAGACTGTAAGAGAGGTGATTCTCCTAAATATTTCCTGACACTTAAGCTATCCCAGAAGTATCTTAAAAAAAGAATGTATTTAAGCCTACCTGTGTCTCCACAGCTGCATTGGCAGGATGTGGCCGACTTAATCACTGCTACGTCCCTGGTGCCCAGTACAAAGCTTGGTGTAGAATAGGGGTTTGATAATATTTATTAATTCCATGAAGGAATGAATAATAAATATTGCCACGAATGGGTCATTACATTGGCCCAACAGACAAATTTAGGGACCTTTGGGCTAGTGATAATCATAAGGGCTGTTTATATAGACTTAAAGTTCACCACTGTATAGTCAGGAAGAATCCAACCATGAAGAGAAAAGAAATATTACTAAGCAGAAAATTAAAAGCTATCATCTTGACTGTTGACCTTGATGGCATTCTTTCTGAGGAAGCAAATTTAGAAACATTTGGCAGCCCGTGTCTTTGCCTCTCTGATAAACCCCAAGAATAAGGAAGCCTTCAGAAATGAATTTATATCCTGATTAATTTTCCATAGAAAGTTTTTTCCCCAGCAAGATACAAAGGGCAACTTAAAAGGCATCAGGTTATTAAAAATTAATGCTAAATGCTGTTATCAGAAGGTTTGCTTATTTTACTGTTATTAAAAATGCAAACAGATTGGGTAAAACATCTTCAGCCTGAAAGAGATCTCAGAAAATGGCTTTCTTATCATTAAAGTGCAAGCTAAGCAGAGTGACAGTAAATGATCTTTTTTTTTTGACCAGTTTTTGCTAATCTTGGGGTCAGGAAAATAAATGTCATAGGAAATAGTACATTTTATTTAATAAGGCAAAATAGAAACAAAGTGATCTGGCCATTAACATGAAAAAAAAATCCAGTTTTGCTATTTCCATAATTGACTCTTTGTTTTAATAAAATAAAAAGGGTTCCTGGATCTTTTGTTCTGACCTAAAAAACTATATAAGAAAAATCCCAACAGGCCAATTTGCAAGTCCCTGTGTCTTTTGTAAACTAACGAGACTGGCCGTGTTGAGACAGCAAGAAAGGAGTGAGCTATGATGAATAAATAATCATTTCAAATAACACCATAAAATATATTTTCTAAGAAAGAAAGATTTCCACTGCAGACATGTTTCTTTACCAAAATGTAGAAACAGCTTATTTAAAATCTCTTCTCATGACTGACTGACTAACCCATTCATTCCTAAAAATACTCCTTTCATAAGATCATGTTTAGCTTAGTCCTTGCTTTAAATTTAAACAGGAACTAATAGTATTTCAAACTATTTGCTTTCTTTCATTCTAACCAAATTTTTTTAGGAAGGGAGCAGGAAAGAAATTTCCAGCACTGCTCTTGCACGCATGTACACACCCAACACACGAACCAGAGCTTTTATGGGCTTCCTCCACCCCCAGACACTGGCCCTGACAGGATCATTAACAACAGACCCTTCTTTGAGACAGTGGGTGCTTTAGATTCTTATGTAACTCTTTTTTTTTTTTTTTTTTGGCAAAAGAAATTGCCTTCCTTCAAGATGTTTGTTTGTTTGCTTTGCTTTATTTTTTTGGTAGAGGATTGTTTAGCTCCTTACCTTTTCTAGAAACTGGTATGGCTAATACTTTAACTTTCCTATTTTACGTATTTGGTAATTAAAAAAACAAGTGTGGAAAGCTTATGGTTTTTATTTAACTACAACACATTTTTTTTTTAAATTCTTTAAAGGCTCATAAATTTGCATTAATGCTCACCTGCTCCAGAAACCTCGGAAACAGGAGGCTGGAAGTACATCCATGTGTTTTATGTGTCTTGGGTACCTGATGCCAAGCCAAGGGGTGGAAGCCTGGAGAAAGAGAAAGGGCTTAACTGATTGGCTGCTTGTTAAGATTTCTGGCCAAAAGAAGAGTTGGATCAAGCACTAGGTACCCAGAAGATTGAATTATGGTCAATGTAAATATCACCTTTTAAATCCTGTAGGAATTTACGATAGCTTACGCTTTGTGACTTTTTTGGCAGGGACCAGGAACTTTGGAAATGACATGCATGGAAGGTCAGGCTGGCCTAATTTGTATTATTTTTCAAAGCACTGGAAGATATAATGTATCACAATTTATCCATTTGCTGTCCTCTTAATAACTTATAGTCAAACAAAAATGTGAGAAATCAAATCATGTTCATGTGTGCTAGAGGGACTTGCTGGTAAAGGAACCTGTATTAGTTAGCCAAAGGAGTGTTGATGCAAAATACCAGAAATTGGGTAGTTTTTATAAAGGTTATTTATTTGGGATAGAAGCTTACAGTTACCAGGCCATAAAGCATGAGTTACTTCCCTCACCAAAGTCTATTGCCACGTGTTGGAGCAAGACGGCTGCCGATGTCTCCAAGGGTTCAGGCTTCCTGGATTCCTCTCTTCCCAGGGCTTGCTTGTCTCCGGGCTCAGCTCCTCTCCTAGCTCCACAACGCCAGCTGTAGACTACCAGGCAAACAGCTTGTTTCTCTTCCCCGGGGCCTTCTCTCTTTCCTCACGACAAAGCTCCTCTGTGTGTTCACTTCCCGGAGCTCCGGCATTAAAACTCAGCATCAGAACTCTAACTCAAAACTCCATATAACTCCTCTGCTCTGCCATGTAGTCCTACTGACACGGCCCTAGCAAAGCCCTAATCATAACTTAATCATGCCCAGAGGAACAGACCAGTTTATAAGCATAATCCAATATCTATTTTTGGAATTCATAAATAATGCCAAACTGCTACAGAACCTTTTCCTGGGGTCAGCAAGATATTTTGTAAATCCTAGCAGAGTTTACAAATAGACCTAAGAAACTACCAGGATAAGCTAGCAAAGGAGCTTTCTAAAACACTCTTCTGTGAGCATCTCTCACAGTTCAACAGGATATTTCAGAATTTCCATTCCATAAGCATCAAAGCAAGCAAAGCATTACTTGGTTTGTTGCTAAATGCCTAACACCCTCGTTGAGCTGCCTTACTTCACTAGGGCCGATTGATCCATAAGACTCTGAGGTACTCCTTGAAGAACCTTAAGAAGCTCTATCTTGTGCTACAGGGGACACACTAATAAAAACTTCAACTTCTACTTGTGAGAATAACCTCAACTTCTCCTTGTGAGAAATTCTTATTAGCTTATGTGGTCCGGTACACATGACTACTTCCCGATTATTCTCTACCTTAAGCCAAAAGATTTTCTGGAACACCAAGAATGAAAAACTCACATTTGCATATTCAAGTTTTCTGAAAATCTTATCTGGTATTCTACCTCCTAGTGATTTTTTAAAAATCTATTCTTGTCCTTCAACTCTGGTAAAAAGGGAGCCCTTAGGAGAAAGCAGTTACAGTGATATACCATTATATTAAAACATGGAGGACTGTTCAGTTTGTCAGAGATTTGAGATATTAATAGTATCCGAGTTTCACAGAGAATTTGGGAGCTAGAAGAGGTCTTTAAGGTTATCTTGTCCAAAGTCTCCATTAAATAGGTGAGGATTCTACGACCCTGAAATCTCATCTTGTCCAAAATTAAGTGCAACTCAACAAAGGAATAATTTTTGGCCAAATGTTTATACTAGCTCAACTAGTGCTGATTGCTGCCTCCTTAAACTATTAGTTTGGCTTAAAATTGTTCTCGATTCCTGTTTATAGAAGAGTTTAATAACTGCTATCTACAATAATAAGAGATATAATAATGTTTATCTTTTTATTTCCTCTGAGGATCTTGGAATGTGCTTCATCATTAATTAAAGAATCCTCTGAGTCCCCGTATTAGATAAGTATTATTAACCCCATTTATAAAGGAAATGAAATTCTGAGCCATTAGGTGACTAAGCAGCACTATACCCTGAGTTAATGGTTACAGTGGACATTTCTAAAGGCCTACAAGAAGCAGGAACTTTGTGATTTCCACTCCAATAGGTTAGTACTTGAACTAAAATAAATTCAACAAGTATGCACTGAACACTTGCTTTGTGTATAGAACCCTAGGGGATTTCACCGTGTATGAGACAGTACCTGTTCTCAGAGAGTATGCATAAAACATCTGGTAGGGACACTAAGACAATTGTGAAAATGCTGAAATATAAGGTAAAATACAGATTACAAAAGAAGTGCTATGAAAGTTGAAAGGAGTGAAAATATAAATTCAGATGAGAGATCCCAAAATGCTTTACGATGAAGGTGACTTTGAATATTTATTCATTCTACAAATATGTTCTGAGCACATCCTAAATTCCTCATTTAAGCTCCGGGGTGGAGATAAGAATAGGAACAGAGCTCCTACAACATCTTTGCTTTTCCCTGGGATATCCAGGGGAAAGCAGAAAGTCTAGTTTGGGGTTTTTGTGTGTGCTTTTTCTGCAACTGTGGCATGTAAATAATGAAGGGCATGTAAATGACTAGTGGAGAATGAAACTAGGGAAGGAGTTTGAAAGTATCTTGTGAAAACCTTTGAAGGCATGCGGTCAAGTCTCATTGCTCCATGAAAAATTTTCAGGAGATTAAAAGGACAGGAAAACAGACCCAGGAAGCTTGTGGTTACCATTGTTTCCCAGGTAGCAGAATGAATAGTTGCTCCATTATCAGCAAGCAGGAAAAAGAAGTGAATTGCAATAGAAGATGACCATACAAAGATAGTAAAATGGTACTTGATAGAACACAGAGCAGCAGGAAAAAGAAGCCAGTGAAGGTAGAAATACTGTTTAAATGCTTGTTTGTCTCTCCTTCCTTCCTTTCTCCCTTCCTTCCTTCTTTCCTTCCTTTATTCTTCTTTCCCTCCTTTCTTTCACTTTTCCCTCCCATAAATATTTATTATGTGCCAACTTTATACCAGCTGCCATTGTAGCTGTTGAACAATGTCAGCATTCCAATGGGAAAGACAGATAATAAACAACAAACAAGCAAACAAACATAAACAGTCAACATATTGAGCGGTGGTAAGGCCTCTTCATATGATGCTGTGATAGAGAATTATGTTTGGAATGGGAAGAAAGCTCTGAGAAGGTGATAGTCAAAATCTAAAAGACAAGGAGACAGTCAGTTGAACACCCATCGGAAGAGCATTCCCCTAGACAGAAGAACCAGCTTGTACAAAGGGCTTGGAGGAAGCTTGGAGTCTTTCAGTAACAGAAAGAAGGCCAGTGCCAGTGTAGTGGGAATATAGCTGAAAAGTGAGAGTGTGGGGAGGAAATGTAGGTGAGGCTCAATAGGGTTTTTTTGTTTTGTTTTGTTATTTCCCCCCACCCCAAGATGGCTCCCTCATCTGTCTGCTCGTTGTTTCTGCTTGTCGTCTGTTTATTGTGTCCACTCGTTGTCCGCTCATCTTCTTTAGGAGGCACCGGGAACTGAACCCAGGACCTCCCATATGGGAGGCGGGTGTCCAACTTCTTGAGCCACATCTACTCCCAGCCAGGGTTTTAATGGGAAGCTATTGGATAGTTTCAAACAGAGGTGTGAACATGATCTGATTTCTATTTTTAAAATGCCCTGAATATTATGGAAGAATAAGGAGCAAGAGTGAAAACAAGGAGGTGAGACAAGACACTGTTGCAGTGTTCCAGGCAAGATATGGTATTGGCTTGGGCTAAGGAGGTAATGGTAATGATGAAGAGAGGTGAAGAAATTCAAGATAGCTTTTGGAAGACTTAACAGAACTGGCAGATGGACTTACTGTAATGTTTGAGGAAAGACAGGAATCAAGGAAAACTCTTATGCTGACAGCTAGATATATAGTGGTGCCACTTACTAAGACAGGGAAAGGCAGAAGGAGGTGTTTGAGAGTGGGAGTAAAGATTTCTATTTTGGCCATGTTAACTTTGAGAGCCTTTTAGATCTCCATGTAGTAATGTCAAGTTGGCCATTGCAAAAATAGGGAGATGTCACAGGTGGAAATCTAGAATCTGGAATCATTGGCATAAAGATTATATTTAACTCTCTCTCTGCCTAGAGAAGCCCACACCAAATCTTGGTGCGTATTTCTATCCTTCTTTCCTATTTCTCAGCAAGCTCTGTTCTTTTCCCTCACTTCTCACTAAATTCTTTTTACTGGCCTGAAGAAAAAAAGATTATATTTAATGCCATGGGTGTGGATGAGATCACCTAGGGAGAGTCTGTAGCTAGAAAACATAATGGGATTTAGAACAGAGTCCTGAGGCACTCCCACATTCTGAATTTTATTAGAACACGGGGAACAAACAAGCAGACAGCAAAAGAGACCAGTGACGTGTTGGGAGACCAGGAGAGTATGTCACCATTATCTTACCAGAGAGAGCAAAGTCAAGTTTTAATACAGGGATTAAGTGAGTAGAGTTTCCCCATTAGAGGGAACACTGGGTGCTATAGAATTAATGTGGGGAATTAGTGCACGGAATAAGTCATCAGTGAATTGGGCAATCATAAGAAATCCTTGGAGAAAGCCAATTCAATAATGTGGTGAATGCTGAAGCCAGATTAGGGGGAGTTTTGGTAATAAGCTAATTTTGAGAAAGTGGAGGCAAAGGCTGTAGACAAGGGAGTCACACAATTTGGGGATAACACATGTCAGATCAAGGCAATCCCCATCCAAGAAAGATGATTTGAGAAAGCAATAGACTTTAAAATGCTTCTGTAGGTAAAGAACAGAGACAGAATATCAATATAAATACAAAATTAAGGATTAGAGATAAACCTAGAAGATTCCTGAAAAGAGAGGGCATGCTATGGGGCAAGGATGGGAGGCAGAAGGCAACTAAAAATGTGGGAAAATGTCCTTTTCCACATATCATTAATTATGCTGTGTTATAGTCTGTGTCTGGTTAAAGTAAAGATTGTTTTCACACATTTTACTGCTCTTGAGTTAATAATCTGAATACAAACTCTAAACATTTATTACACACCAGATTTCTCTAGCCCACAATGCAAGCAGAAGACCTGGCAATGTATTTCAAAATAACTTCATGCCTGAATTCTTCTTCAATACTTTTTTTCCTTTATTAGCACTTCTTGGTTTGTCTGCAACTGATGACCAATTAAGCAAACTGATTACAGTTGATTTTTATGGCAGAACATTATAAAAAAATATCATGTTGAAATCATAAGCTATTGGGGAAAAGAGACTAGACAATCCACAATGTGTCATTGTCACTGACAAAGGAGAGGTTAGTTACTCTTGATCCTCGCAGAAATGTATGAAGAAATTTGTGCTTGAGCATAACTGCTCCTATGTCAACTTGAATACAACATAAAAATAAAAACAAGAATAATCAAATTTAAGGAAACTTTAAGAATATCATATATGGATGATTCTTGGAATTATTTTAGTTGATTTGGAGAATTGAAGGAGATGCAGGTTGTTGGTTTTTTGTTTTGTTTTGTTTTTTTACATTTTTAAAAGCAAATTCCCATTTCAGATATGTTTTATGTCAAACTTCCCAGGTATAGGAAATAGAACTCTCTACATTAGAGTCATTGTTGATGAAGCCATTAAGTGTGACTACCAATTAGTTCTTGTGAAAGGATAGTTTCCTGGGAATTTTACCCCCAAATTAAGAAATTAGTAAAAACTAAAGTTAAGTGATGCCTTGCTGCTTAAATCCAGTTGTTTTGGAATTCTATGTGGTTTCTAGAAGCAGAACACTAAACATTTTAGGGTTTTAAAGCAAGAGCATTTGACTCTCAGTCCTACTTGGCTTCACCCACGGAAGCTCAGCTGCTATCCATCTTTCAAATGGCATCTGTGGGGAGAGGTGTTGTGTGAAGGAGGCCCCTGGGACCTCCGGACCCAGTTTTCTTTAGGAAGTGATGCTTGCATTCTGAAACTAAAAGCAGCAATGAATGAAAAATCAGCCTTGAAGGCTGGGAGTTAAGCTGGGAGCTTAGAGTTGAATGCAGCTGTTTGAGGATGTCCCTAAAAAGGACCTGACTTGGACCCACTGCTAGAACAAGGGACTTTTTTTCCTGTCAACTGCAATAAGGCCCCTGTGAATACACGAGTTACCAAAAGCACCTTTCTTCTACCACCCCAAAGGCCATAGGGCTAGGCTAGCTGAAAACAGGCTGGCTGTCTCGCCTTTCCACCCCTTTGCCTGACATAGGCACTGACATACGCAATAGCCCTGGGCCTGGCTCTGAGCTCCTCTGTGGAAAGAGGAATGCTATCTTCCTACTATCAAGCACAGAGGAGGTGCTCACCTCCTTGATCTGAAAGGGTACCTTTTGTGGCTTTGACATCCTCTGGGCACACAGGAGTGACCAGATGCAAAATTTTACCTGAGAGGGGCTCCTTGCCTCCTTCAGGAAAAATTAAATGACTTCAAGCTGCAGAACAATAAGGAGTCAAGAGACAGCCATAGATTAATTCACGCAAAAAATAATCGTTCAGCACCTCCTCTTGCCAGATGCTTTTCTAGAACTTGGAGATATATGGGGGAAAAACAACAAGAAAATCCCTATCCTCATGGAGCTTATATTCCAGTGTCAGGAGACAGATAATAAATAAAATGAATAAATGAAATATATAGTATGTGAGAGAGTGATAAGTGCACTAGAGGGGAAATAGAGAAGTGCAAAGGGGTAGAGACTGCTGGAATGAGTGGCTGCTACTTAAAATAAAGCAGCGAAGCCAGTGTTGCTGGTGCCACATGAACAAGAGGAGGGGGCAGTGGTAGCAGATAGGATTGGGGAGGTAGCAGGGAACGAGATCATGTAAAGTCTGCAGGCACCTGCAGAGACTTGGTTTTTTCACTTGGTCAGCCTGGGAGCCCATGGAGAGTATGTTGTGCCAAGGAAGGACATGATCTGGTTTACATCACATTCTTACTGTTGGGCTGAGAATCGACCATACCTGGGAAAGGACAGAATGAACTATGTCGGTATGGCTTTTGGAATCTCTGGATTCTGAGAACTCTTGGGAGAGGGGTACATGGCTTCTTGCCACACTTATTTGGTCTTCAGGGAGTCCTGCCTCCATGAGACTGAAGAATGTAATGGGTCCCCTCATATGTGTTTTAACGTTTGTGGTTTAGGTGAAAAATGTAATCCAGGTGAACTTTCAGCCGTCTGAACAGAAAAATGGTAAATGTAGCATTGTCACAGTGCAGAGATTGTGACTTCTCTTCTGGAGGAAGTTAGTTCTGCATCTTATGTGAATGCCTGGAATTAGCCACTAAAGAGGGCCAGTGAACCCGTTCTGCCCAAAAGCCAAAACAGAAAAAGGAGAGGTTAGGTTACCTAGTTTCCACTCTATCTCTATTAACTTCCAAAAAAGTTATAGAAGCATGGTCAGGCAATGTGAAGCAGGTTCTCTTAGATGCCTTGTCAATGGAAGACACATGTTGGCTCTATCTCCATTCCTAAATGTGAATGAGTAGCTCGAAATGTTGGTTACAAATTCTAGACAACCCAGGTGTAACTTCCAAACCCCACAGTCTTTGCCTGATGAATTGTGAGACGAATTAGGACACATCTTTGTTTTTAGCAGTCACAATGTGATATACACGGAAAATGGCTCCAATGGTTAGAGATTATAGTGAGTTGGATTCCTTCACAAAACAGGGATTAGTCAAAACCAGAATTAGTGAAATCTGGAAGGAGTTCATTACAAGTGATCATTTTATGAAGCTATGATTCATATAATACAATTTCCTTTAAAACAGGGAGAAAGAGCTCTGAAAGAGTGATTAGAAGCTTTTATGACAATATTCTATAAGGTCCACTGGATCTGTAACATATGTTTCCAAGTAACTACATAAAATCTAGTTGGTTCATGTCACATAACTTTATTTAACTTTGGAAGGAACCATCATCCATGCTGACTAAATTTAGGGAAAAAAGCATTGCATTCTTGAATGCCTATACACATTTCAAACACATGAGTTTTAATCTTCAAAGAAGTATTTATCCAATGGGATTAATCTCCATATACTATTGGCAGTCCTGTGGCTATTACTAATGAACTGCATCTTGGGAAAGGCCAGCCTTCATCTCTTCCATGACTCTTTTATCTTATATTTACATGTTGACTCATGTGGTTAGCACCGTTATGTAAATAGAAAGCAAATAACATGCAAAATGAAACTAGAATGACTAATATTAATTTTTTTAAAACCCATTTCTCAATTTCAACATGCCCTACACCTACAAATCTAACTGCCGCAAATTTATAAAAGTATGCCTGTCCTCAGGGACACCTAAGGATTGGCAGTGAGTTGGAACAAGACCAGGATGATGTCTTCTGTGTCTTTTCAAAATCATTGCTTCCAGGAAAAAAAATCACAGAGGTTTTAAATATTCATAAAGACTAGAAACAGGTGTTTGAACAGAACTTCAGCCACCTTTGACAGGAGCACAATGGCTTTGTCTGAAAGGGTCTTCATTTTCCCTGTCACTCACTGGCAGGATTCAGAGCATCAAAACCGTTATACTCCTGAGGTTTCCCTACCTGTTTCAAAGGATTACACTTGACATTTATAATTTTTTTCCCTTTCTTTAAACTCTGTCCTCCCCCTTTTAAAACTGCATGATTTTGTTAGCAAATCAAAGTGGGCAGAAGAATACATTAGTGTTCATTCCTTGTGGACTCTGGGCTTGACCTCATTGCTTTTTATGTCTACCAGTAGACCACACAAACTATTTTTAGTTTGTCATTTATCCTGTGCAGACAGAGCTGCTCATCCACCTCAGAACACTATTTAGCTAGATGGGAGTAAGTAACAAACTGTGGCTTAGATCTACTACCAGTGCCACTTAAGCTTGACAGGACACTTCATCTTTCTCTGCCTCAGTTTCCTTCCCATTTGGCAAAAAGAGGGAAACTGTCCTAATGCCAAGGGCAAAGAGGAATAATATAAATAAGGATTCTCTACTTTGTCAAGTTCATATATCCTTTAAACATGCATTTGATAGTTTTAGGATTGTTACTTAGCTCCAAATGCTAAATTATCTGCATTAGATAAGAAATGGCTTTGGAAAACTATATAAAGATTTTCACTGGTTGGCTATTGTGTAATCCCTGGCCAGCCACCTTATATCCTGAGCCTCAGTTTCCTCATCTGTTAAATTAAGAATTTGGGCACCATCCAAGATTTCTATCTAAATCTAAAAGTCCATAACATAAGGGATCTATAACTTGCCCAAGGTTGCAAGGAGAAGGAATAAAGAAGAAAATAACATGATTAAAATGTAAAGCTGCCTACAATTACCTGAATCGTGCTAAAAATATTTCCCTTATCTTTCCTCTTTGAGAGGGCAAAATAGTAAGTGGCTTGAGTTTTTTAAAAAAAAGAATAAGGTTCAGTCATGGAAATCACATCAATTTATATGAGAGAAGAGAAAAAAGAGAATGAAGAAGTAAAGCTTCAGGGTGTTGAAGGCACTGAAAAAGCTTTAAGTGAAGACAGGAGAGCTGAGTGGAATTTTTTTCCCTAAAGTTTTATTCTTTTTCTGAGAAGATAGAAAAATGGAATTTGGGCAAGAGGGGATTTGAAAAGTACAGTTAGTCATGAAATTATCAGGATCATATTTGTTGGAGTCTTACAAATCATATTTTTAAAAACCATTCAGGTTTTTTAAAGGTAATGAAATTTGCACTTTCCCTCAAAAAAAAAAAATCAGTCTGCCCCCTATTCAGTTTGTCAGTGGCACTAATTTCTCTCAGGCCCCCCTCCTGCTCTTACCGTCAAGTCTACATTTGGGCAGGTACTTCCAAATTTGGTTGAATGATTTGGAGAGATTTTCAAAGTACTTAAGGAGTTTACTTTGACTTGACATTTGAATTGGCTGTGAGGTGATATAAAAAAAAAATCACTAACCACCATCACGGAACCTGATGTCCCTATTTTCCCTAGATTTTTCCTCTTCATTTATTATCATTCTTATTATGCATTTAAAATTCACTTTCAATATGACCCAAGAAACTGAATGCAAAAATAAGTATAAAGCACCTTCTCAAATATTATACAAAATGACCTTCAGATAGGACCCTCTCGTCACCAGAATAATTTCCATACAGCTGCTGATATGCCCATGAGCATTTTCAGGCTTAAAAAGAAAGCGAGAGGTTTATAAATTATTTTGACTCAAAGCCCCCAAAGTAAAAACATGCTCACACACATTGGCAGCCTGTTACTTAGAAACTACCACCTCAGGACAGAGGGATATTGAAGCACAATTGAATCCACTTTCCTCAGCTACCACCTGTGAATTATGGCTGGCAGCAGGAGCTTTATGATACTATTGTAAAAGTAATATACCTCTTAAATGGCAATTTACTAAGTTGCTTATGAAATGCATTGCAAATATGTTAGTTTTAGGATAGTTAAGGAAATTAACCACTGCATATTTTCCATATTGTCATATATGCCAATGTGCTGAGAGAATCAGAAGCAGCTTTCTTGGAAAGCTGTTTAGATGTAACATACAACCAGTTAGTCTCCGGGTTAGAACATGAAGTTGATGAGACCAGAGTCAGGGAAATCACTTGATAGTGTTCTTTTAAAAGCAGTCTCATAGCGCCCCAAAATCATTAGACATCTAAAATTTGGTCTAGCCTCAAACTTTTCATTGTATTTACTGTCTGATTTTTCATCAAATTGATTTTATGCCCATATCCTACTGCCTAGCCTGGGATGATAACAATAGAGTGTGATGGCACACCATTAGACCTCAGATTACAATCAGAGGAGCTCCATGGCAATTCTGAAGTCACTAAGGCAATCATACAAAGAGAGAATCAAAGGCATGGGTAAGTGACTGACTGTAAGATTAGAACCTGGCTTTTCATTAAGCTTGCACTTGTTTATCCTGAACAGAGAAATCTGTAACTTATTTTCATGACCTCTAAGAACATCTTATATTAGCAGGCATTTGTATAGTGCTTTACAGGTTATAAAGGCTTTCAGTTACTTTATTTCATCTGACCCTCATGATACCCCTCTAAAGAAGGTAAAAAGGAAGGATGTTACCAGATTTTACAGGTGAGAAAACAAAAGCTGATAAAGATGACTTGAGTGCTCAAGGTCACCCTCTAGTGAGAATTTGAACCCAGATCTCCTCACACTAAGTCCATCATGGGAAAGCAAGCTTTGACCAGAACCAATAAAGCTGACCTAAAACATGCAGGTGTTAGTGTCAGCGACCAAAGAACATTTAAAACCTGACATCATTTCACATGTTCAGTGGTTGAATGAGTGATTCATATTTCTCCTCTAAATAATTTACAGCAAGGATGGCAAGTAAGTTACCATTTGCATGCCAAGAATGCTGAAGAAAAAAAGCACTGTCATCAGTTAGCAATGTCTGCCATGGGCATGGAAAATAGGGGTGGCAGCACAAGTATTTGCTGTTCCTGTGTAAAGAATCTATTACTGGGAAGCGGGTGTGGCTCAATCGATAGAGCTCCCGTTTACCATATGGGAGACCCCGGGTTCGCTTCCCGGGGCCTCCTTGTGAGGGCAGGCCGGCCCGCGCGGCACAGTGGGCTGATGCAGCAGGACCTCGCAGCAAGGGGGAGATAAGCAGACACGGAAAAAGCACACAGCAAAATGGACACAGCAAATACAAGCAGCAAGGGAGGGATAAATAAATAAATAAATAAATCTTTAAAAAAAAAAAAAAAGAATCTGTCACTATAAAACATACTTAGATTTTATGATGCGAAGCAACATAGGCCAATTAATTGACAAGTCTTTGTTAAGCATTAATAAATGATAAGCACTATATTAGGCTCTGTGGCAGGACACCAAGGAGTTTAAGGGAAAGTCTTTGCCTATATAATTTACAGTCCAATCTGAGAAATAAACTAAATGCACAGCAAATATTTTGGTTTTTAATATTTTGATACTGTCAACATTGTGCAAGTCCATAAAGGGACAAATCACACAATAAAAGGAGTCCATCTTTGTTAAACATGTGGCATCTTTTGAAAGAATATACAGAGATCAAATATGTTTGTGGAAAGAGCTTTAACAGAATTCCTTTATAGCGGTCTTTGGGTGTTTTATTTCCTTATCTTTAGTTCATACCATATGGAAGTACTTTATAATGGTCAAGGAATATCTAAAGGGGGTTAAATATTTTAGATCCCTACAGAAATGACTTATCTAGAAATATGTTCAAATGCATTTCTTTATCAGTTACCTTAACTCTACAATTGTGATTTTAGTTATAATAAAAATGGGCAAGAAGTAAATAATAAAGTCCCCCTCAATACCCTTTATTCCAAACCTTAGTAGAAAAATTATTAAGCTGCAAACTAGACTCCAGCTCCTGCGAGGAGTTCTGGTTACAAATCCTCTGTGAGAGAAATGATGGGAAAGCTGGGATTTCATTCAAAACCATCTGGATCTGAGGGAGTGGGGAGCAGTATATGAAACAAGAATGCCCATGCGTTATAACTGATGAAGCTCAGTGGAAGGTACATGAGGGTCCATTATACTCTCCTCTCTACTTTTGTATACATCTGAAATTTTCCATAAAGGTTTTTAAAATTTCTCTTAAAGATGCAATAACTATTTAAAGTTTCTGAAGTTTCAGGAGTGTTTATACTGCAATAGAATAAAATGAAGAAAAATATCAGTCATGGTGTGTAAATGGGTTGGGCAGGGGGTGGGGGGTAGGATTTGCATGGCCAAGAAATGTAAAACTTGTGTCAATTAGGACAAAGAGAAAAATCAGAGCTAAGTATTGCTGCTTCTTTCCCCTCCCCCCACCAACTGTCTCATGGGTGTAAATTTATCATTGATTTGGTGTAGCAGGCTCTTTGGATGCTATAATTTCTCATCTGTTTCCTGCTGCAAAACCCATCGGCTATGCCTGTAGCCAGGCCTCCATCACAGCTGTGAAACATTAATCTCGAGAACACATTCTTCCCTCGCTGGCCTGGCTGATGCATGCTGTCTAGTTAGCTTCCCAGCAGGCTCCTGGCTCCTCTCCTGATACTCTCCTGGCTCTACTAACGATGGTGGAACTCTTGTCATTGTAGAGATGGGGCTTCTGTGATGCTCCTTGGGTGGCCTTCAATGCCCTGTACTTGTTTACTCTCACTTCTCTGAACCTGGGAAGAATTTGTCACACAGTGTCTGAAATTCAAGGCTCACCTGTGACTTTGTTATATTAAGCCTTGGATTTGAAACTGGACTGTCCATCATATTACTTTCTGGAAATGTGTTCTTTATATATATTATTTGCAGAGCACTGTGTTCTGGCTGCTAAATAGCTCGTTATGGGTACTGCCTAATAATAGTGCCCTGCAGTTAGGTCATGCATGAAAGTTCAAGTTCCTGGTTCTGGTTATGCCCATTTTTCTTAGGATAGTCTTCATATTTATTTTGTTGTGATTATGTAATGAGGGAATTTTAGCATGTGCCCCCTGCTGGTTAAACCTCAGCTAAATTAGTAGGAAGCAAGATATCGCAGATATAATTTCAATGCTGAAATTAAAGATAAAATTAGATATGATACGAATTGTGAAGAAATGCCTCTCCCTTGATCCTCCTTGTCCCCTCCCCCCCAACAAATAAAACATTCTGCCTCTTACCATGTGCTATCTATGGTATTCATCATGGGGATAGTAAATGTGTTTATAGGTTAAGTAAATTTGAAGAGACCAAAAAATATGAACTTTCTGTTTTCCAGAACAGATCACCTGGCTGTGATTCCAAAACCCATAAATGTTAGGGCAAGTGCAAATGGACAGGGCTAAGAGGAGAAAAACAATTAAATTTGATAGAAATCGGGCTCAAGGATTTGAGATGCTCTTCAGTAACCCCAAGACTGCCATTCCCTGAGAAAGACAATTAGGATTTCTTAGGGAGGTTGACTGATAAAGGGACACCCAGAATCAAAAGAAAAAAGACTTGTTTTCCCAAGAGAAAATTTTAATCAAGTTTAGGCTGTTGTCAGGGATGACAAGAAGCCAATCAGCCAAAGGGAATTCAACAATTCTTTCACCTTAAGCTGGAGACACTCTGCTTTATTCTGTAACTCTATAGAGGTATGTAGAGAGATATAAGGAAATAATGTATTATGTCTGTATACAGCATATGTACAACATGTTACCACATCAACCCTTAGAGGAAATTACTTTCTGATACTCCCTAAATGAGAAAGGTTACAAAAGATAAGAGGGTGGTCTGTGTTCCCAAGGCAATGCTGGGGAAAGAGGATGTTATTTAAAATGATTGGGACTATCTTTCTAAATTATATGTTGTGTCCTGTTCTCCAGTTGATTCTCTAAAATGTAGGTCGTCAAAGGCAATACAAACATAGAGAACTGCCCTGGAATGATACTGCATTTATCTCAAGGTTGTTTTGGGTTTTTTTTAATATTTAATAAGAAAGGAATTTCATGAATAGAAACAAAACTATCGTGACATCAAAATAATACTCTGGGTACCCCTATATTGGGAAAATAGGAGAATGAAAAAGGCTTTTTGCCTTTTAAAAATCTGAAAGTGTTTTTGAGCTTCCTTGTTTCTAAAATGAATCTGTACTCTTAATATGAACTGCTGAGCGGATGTATTTTAGATCATAGAAAACTTCTGTTATATGTCTGGAGAGTCACAGGGATCTTACTACATCCTGTCAGTTGTTTTTGCAGCCCACCCTTCACTACAGAAGAAGCCCAAGATTATATCTGGAACTGCAATGATCCCAAAAGGAGATCTGATTTTTTATGTACTGCATTTGATCAACATGTGTCATTAATCTCTCCTTCCTGTTTGGTGGCAGTAAATGATGGAACACTTTATCAGTTCTTTTTTCAATTAGATTGATGTATGTGCATTCCTTGCATTTTAAAGGTCATTAATTTTCATATTAGTCTGTTAGGTTGGTAGCACACAGATTGATATATTGATGAGTTAGTCATTCATTGATTCTATATCATCTTTAGCACCATGAGTCAAGAATGTGCTTCTTTCCCAACCACGACATGAGTGAAAAGGCATTATTATTTGCAGTGAATTAAGGAACACAGCTTTTGTCCATTCTATAGCTTTTTAATGCCCCTGGATGAAAATGAATATAAAATGTATTTGGCTATATACTTAAAGTGCCTTTGCTCTGTATTGGCCTTCTTCTTGAGCTTTATGTAATATCTGTAACATCTAACAATTTTACCCTATGACCTACAATACGTGTTGATGCGTCAAAGTAATTAAGTACTTCCTGAAGTTATTTTCAAAATACTTCATTAACGAAATAAGTTCCCCTAGTCATCTGCATTGAGATTTACTGCCTGTACCTTTGATGTATCATGCCAGCTGAATTATTCAGTATGGGTCAAAGTAAAGATGAACTTCTTACAAATGTGATATTCCAAAGATAACCCAGCATTTTACTTCATCTCCTTCCACAAAACAGACCACATGCACCTTGTCTGTACCACAGACATACCTAATGTAATGATACTAATAAAATAATAAAAGATTAAACACCAGAAATAGTTGATTGATGTCACTGACCACTTTAAAATTGTTGGAAATAGCAGAGCTGTATGCTAAGTTTAAAAAAAAACTGTATTAGGCTAAGATAGTAAATATTTCACTGAAGAAAAAATGCAATTTGAATCTTTAAAATAAAAATCATCTTTGATGAAGAGGGTACAAAATCCTTTGCTTAAAGTTTAAAATGAAGTAGAATGTACAGTGTATAATATTTTTTAAAATGTATAAAATTTGTTAAATGTGTACTATAATAAGTATTGTTCTTCAGTAATTCTCATCGCCTCATCTGAAAAATGAGTTTATATAAATCTTAAAGTTACCAATTAGTGTCAGTGATTATTTTATTAAGCAGTTGTTGGAATCCCAACTATGTCTGGGTTGGGCAGTAGGGAAGCAATTGGTCCAGTTTGTACAAAACTAGGAGTCGCTGAGAACTTTCAATCTACCAAGGAAAAGGACTTACAATCAAAGGACATTATAATAATCAAAGCTCTTTTCTGTGCTCAAACTAGGACATGCAGATTTCAGATTTCTTTGCTTTATTTTTTTTTTTTAAGTTTTGGTTCATTAAAAATATTGGCCTATTTATAGTACACTTAAAATTGTAAGCCATTCTGAATCCCATTTGGATGGCAGGGTAGCACTCCTAAATAAATAAAGGACAGTATATAATTGAGTCTAAAATGTATCACTATAGAAATATGGATGGTGAGATCACAGAGAAGAGAAATGGTATGTGAGAGATTTGAGGAGCCACATGCTTCTTGAAACACTCTCCTCGGTTTCAGCAAACTTGCATAATCTTCTCTTCTCTCTAAATTGTCTCTCCTATTCTCTCTTTTCCTTACATCTTCACCTCCTCCGAGAGTTTATCAATCCTCATAACTTCAGCTATCTCTGCCAAGTCAGATCAAGGACAGCAGTGGAACAGATTATGTCAAGAGATGTCAAGATGGAAGTCTCCTTAAACAGGACCCTGCAGAGCTAGGCAGGAAACAGATTGAGACCAAGTCATCAATTTGCCTTGGGAAGAAGAAATGAACTCTCCAGGTCAGGGAGGGAAAACAAGTCCCTGAGGCCATTTGATCAAAGCAGGGAAGGTATTTGGCTCTAGAGCATTGCTTCTCAAAGTTTGGTCCATGGACCTGCAGCACCTGAATCATCTGGGAACTTGTTTGAAATGCAGAACCTCAGGCCCCACACCAGACCTCCTGACTCAGAATCTTCAACTGGTTCATATATGCACATGAAAGTTTGGGAAGCACTGGCCAAGACCAAACGGGGGGAAAAAAAATCAGTAAACATAGAGAGGAGTAGACTCCACATCAGATCATGCATGAAGTATTGAACTTCGTTTTGGGTATTACATGTAGAACTTGAGGTTTCTTTCCAGCCCCAGTGGAAATTGGTGAAGGTAGCTGAGAAAGAGGAAATCCAGTAGAAGGTGAGCCCTGTGAGGAAGGATTCGGTTCCTTTTACAGGTCAGGGAAGCCTGGCTGCAGCAGTAGCTTGGTGGGAACAGTACAAACCATAATCAGAAAAATGGGCTGAGGCCGTCTACGGGGGACCTTGAAAGCCAACTGCAGAGGGTCTTTTTTTTTTTTTCTCTTGAAGGCATCAGTTTTATTATGGTGGAATACAAAGGAAACAATGATTCACGAAGAAACATCCTGCCACAAGAAGCAGGAAAAGACCCACCAGCAGGGAGATCAGGCAGGACGGGTTCACATATGTCTCGCTAATTTAATCCCTGTACCTTTGCCAATGTCATTCCTGATCTCTGTGCTTCAAGGTCTGGCTCAGGTGCCACCGCCTCCAGGACACCTTTCCCAGCTACCTCAGCCCACGTCAGCTCCACTGTTCTTTAAGTGCTCTGGCCCGAGGGTGTGTTCTGCGTGAATTAACCTTAAGGATCTTAAAATAGAGACTCAGTGGAGTGGGACAGGATCTTGCCAGGTCTTGCAGTCCAGATTCCCATCTCCTGCTAAATAATCCCAGTGACAGGAATGCTGACGACTCACAAAGCAATCCATTACAGGTGGGGGAGTAAAAAAGAACGTTCTCCCTTATTTGGGGCTGAATTTCTTTTTCTTTATGTCAATCACTTCCTAAAAAGCACCAGGATAGCACAGCTATCTGCCTTTCATCTGTTTCTCTTTCACAAAGTCTGTTGAGTCTGCAAGTTGAAAGTGTTTTAGGCTTTCTTTAGTGATCTGGAAGAACTCAAGCATTCTTGCTCCTCACTAGAAGAGCTCATTTAAACAGCATTCTTTTTGACATAACAGTAACTCTGAGCGTTCAGGTAGACCCTTAACTGGCTGCAGTCTCTTTTTAGTTCAGATGCGGTTAGATTAGTTTATGATTTTACATGTCCGATATCACTCTGCACTGCAGAGTTTAAGGCAAGGATATCAGGGGTAGCCGAATGAAAATTTTCACACATAACATGGGAGATCAGATAAATGCAAAAGGCACTTCAGAGACAAACCTTTCTGGACCAAAGAGAACAAGGGCCAGGCCAACTCTGCCCTAAGCAATGTTATTTACATATGTGAAGAGCAGCTAACAGGTTAGTCCAGAGGGATTTGGCTAGCTT